>CM026199.1:6850144-7055144 GCA_014839995.1 Xenentodon cancila | reverse complement strand
ACAACGATGTACATACTGTCACTTAAGCAATGGAGTCATAAAACCAGCCCCTTGTGGTCATCAGTGGCATGTGCTCCTGTATTAACACCAGGGGACAGACGCATGAAATTTATTGTGCACTCACTATAAAGTTGTCCTGTGCTGTGTCCAGGTAGTCTTGATCTGCAGTATTGATTCCCCTGGTTGCCAGCAGTGACATTACTCCAGCCTCAATCGTATATGTCAGCATGTCATTAATTTAAGTGCTGGTTTGTTTACTTGAAGCACACGCAGTCTCAGAGAATAAGCACAAAGGCAGTAATATGGTGGCAATGCTATACCTTCATGCTTTTTTGAGTTATCTGATATCTGGTCAGATATCAGCTCTCTTGCTATTAGGAATTTCTGGAAAACAACAGCAGGTTGTTAAATGTTTGACATAATAAACTGTTGCATTAACACGTAACACATGTTGTTGTTGTTTTTTTTATACGCCCTTCTTCTCATAAAGCGTACGTACGACCATACCACGTCTAGGCACAACTCTTCGAACCCTGTCAGACGACAAGAATCTTGCCATTCTGGAGCTCTCAGTAGAGCAGTCACACCAGTCAAATGAACTAGACTTTGATCCAGGACTGCCAGCTAATTATAGACCTTTTTCTAATCTCCCATTTATAAGCAAAGCTCTTGAAAAATAGTTGCAGCTCAGCTCTGTGATTATTTACACTGAAATGATCTGCTTGAAGAGTTTCGGTCAGGATTTAGTATGGGTCATAGCACAGAAACTGCAACGGTGAAAGTCACCAATAATCTGCCTTTTTGTCTCTGACAGTGCACATGTATCTGTGCGTGTTATATTTATTTGATAGATTCCAATTTGTTAATAGTGGTGTAAATTTTTGTCAACAAAACCACAGTGAGAAACTCGATGTAGAACAACAATAACTTTTTCTTTGGTCAAAGGAGGGAAACAGTACACATCAAAATGATCTTGCCTCTGAAACTGGGCTAGGCATACATGCACATATAATCATACCTAGAAATAAGAACCACCCTAACACAGGATCTTATTCTTTGTTGCTAGAACCTGTTAAGGCAGAAACTGGTTTAGATCAGGTCTTAGCAGTGGCTGCAGCTGGGTGCATTTGTCCCTGACAGAAAGGGATCTGCGTAGCCAAAGTTACTATAGTCACGAAAAACAAGCTACTTCTTCTGAACTTTTACACTAGCAGTTCCTCTGCCGTGAGTTACCTCAGATAACAAAAACACAGTGTGGCTAAGTCTAGAAACACTATATGAAAGAGACAAGCTGTAATTTTCCATCAGGCGCACAGCAAGAAAATCTACTAAAGGTTAAATAAGGTTATACCAAACCAAAGTCTTCCTCACATACCAGATTTAGCCACAGAGTTCTGCAGGGTTCAGTGCTTGGACCGATACATTTTTAACTTATATTTGCTTCCATTGGGTAATATTAGATGACATTGCAATGAGTAGAACTGTATTGTTGAACTGGCTTGAGCTAATAAACAAAATCTGAAAAATAAAATAGTCACACAATGTTAAAGTCAGTCCTTTTCTCCCTCATTCAATTTAATTCAATTACAAAATACTTTATTAAACCCCATTTCACATGACAGTCTTACACTGACATATAATCATTTGTAACATGGTTTATGTGCAGAAAAAGACTTTTGTGAGTTTTATTTATTTTATATTTAATTATGCATCTGGCCTTAGATGTCGCACACAAAATATAGAAAGAAAATAAATTCCTGCTCGACAAGTTTTGACATCATCAGTTTTTATTATTGGCATTTATAAATATCCAATTTAAATACACTAATAAAATAGCTCGGACATTTTCATTACTCGATAATAGCTTCCCAAAAATTGAGATACTTTTAAAATTTCAGGATGTACAAACCTGAGCCACAAAAAAGAACTAGGTCAACAAAAGGCTTGATAAGAGATGCTACACAGTAGCCGGCAGAAGACACACCGTACAGTTCCAGTCGTCCACGAGTCACCACTGCTTTAGTACGGTCCGACCGGTCCTTCAGTGGTCTCTGACTGGAGATGAGAGGTTTTCAATACACAATAAGCAGTTAAAAATGAAAGCAAAAAAAAAACAAAAAAGCCCTCATTGAATTATCCTGGGAGATAGTTGGAGGCAGGGCCTTGAAATAATTGAGACTGATTGCAAAGCAGTTATATTTAATCAAAAGCTTTAGGACAGTGTGTAACTTCTGGAGAGCTGAAATTGTTCAGGAGGAGGAAAGCGTACAATCAGCAAAAAAGCTCAGTTTGCTCAGACATGAAGCCTACATCTGCACGCTCAGCCTGAATGAAGCCGTTACTGTGACACCATTCAATCGATTATTTTGGAATAAAACTTTAAGGGAAACAGTAATCATGAAAAGAAACCACTCTCCGAATGAGAATTATAATTCTACCAAATTTAGTGCTGAAAGTCTCATCACCGTTTCAAAACGGAGGCACAAACTACCCACCATAAGTCACACCCACATGTCTCATATCAACTGCTTGAAATTTTGGGAAATAAATGTCTCCTGGGGAGGCACATTTTATTGATGATGCAACATTTGCAAGCATCAGTCAGCTTCAGATGTGCAAAAAACAAACTGTACTTCTACGCAGTATCCGTTACTGAAATGTGCCACAGTTGATTCATAAAGGAAGTTGTGAATTAATAACTTGAAATATTCAAGACTTATGACACTTATGACTGACTTGAACTGACTAACACTCACAAGCTAAAAATGTGTTCAGGTACTTCTTCTAATGTTTACGTTTGATCAAGAATGACAAAAGACAGATAGGTCATAAATGCAAGCTGTTTTTTTTGTGAAATGTTAAGTGTCAGGATTGCAGTTGAGGAACCACACCCACGTTACCGCCTCAGTAATTAAATAAATAAATAGCACAGCAACTGATGTTTTTATTATTCTTTCCCAGGTGCAGATGAGACATTTCATGTCATCGAAACTGGTAATTCAGACCTTAATATTTAAATATGTTATAGAATAAAACAAAATAAAGCAGCTCACACCCTCTTACACGTGAATGTGTTTAGTCGTTCTACTGTCACCCACCTCTTATCAGTAATGTACTCTAAAAATATTCTTTATGTTGCTCATCTTGTGTGGCACATTAACTCCACATAATTCAGCGATGATCCTGTTTATAATTTCCCAGAAAACCTTTAACAAGCCACAGAGAAGCGTTTTGACCGTGTTACAGCTGTGTGGATGGAGAACAGAACGAATCCAGGCTTCACCTGCACTTCATTCTGAAATAAAATCATAGTTTTCATTTAGAAATGTGGCGCTGATAATCCGCGGGAGACCGACGCAGTTCAATTTAGACCCAGCAGATTGGGCTGGCAGGAAGTCTTAACGTGAGAATGGCTAGATAATCCAGCGAGTTTTCAAAATGCAACACTCCATCTTCTTCCACTTATTCAGATTCAGGGCCACAGAGATCTTCTGGAGCCTATCTTCTCTCTTCAGGTTCATCACAGGGCCACATACATCCTAACAACCCACGCTGACACTCACTCCTACAAACTATTTATAATCCCTGGTTAACCTGGCAGACACGTAAGGTCATTTGGGAGGAAGTCCCAGAAGAAAACCCATGCAAGCACAGGGAGAACATGCAAACTCCACACTGCAAAACTCCTGCTGGGAATCAAATCTGGAATCTTCTGGCTGCGGGGCAGCGGTTCTGCCCGATACTACGTGTAGGATGTGGGTGAACAGTTCAGAGGGTTTCAGAAGAGATTTAAACCACTTATAGGGAGACATTCAGTTTAAAAGTCTCAAACCGTTTGATAACTCCAGACAGGAAAGGACATGGCAAGATATGCAAGGATATCTTTAAAAGAGCAGACTCTTTACATGATTTTTACACGTCTGGGTAAACTCATGATCTCTCATATCCATCTAAGCAGTCAGCGCTCCACTTCTGCTCCTTGTGGAAGCCAGCGGGAAAATTACTGGTTACTCAGCGGGAACTTTCTTACTGAAGAGTCACTTCACACTTACTGCCATAAAGCTCAACAGTTCAACTTCAGCACACGTGTTTGAACTGTCCAGTGTACAAGCAGCAGTCCGGGTAACACCAGCTGAATGCGGGAAGACGTTTCCGGTGGGGATTCACGGATTAAACGTTTTGAGAAATTTGTGCGCAGTATTCGTAACGCAGGAAAACTGTGCTACGCTGAAGTTAATCTGGGAATTTTATCATATTTTTTATATTGATAACTTTGTCAAAACAGCCAGATTGGTGTCACATCCTCTGAATGCTCATATTTTCTTGCCTTTCCTGATGTATGTTTTTGTTTTACTGCGTGACAGCCATACATTTTGTGTAATTTCATTCATCCGGCTAGATATTGTGCTTATGTTTGCTGATGCTGTCGAGATTTGGCCGAACCCGAACAGCAGTATTCGATGTGTTTGAGCCATTGCTGCTATTTTCAGTCAACACAAGAGCTGCAGTGGCTTGCAGCTGTTGTCACTGTGATCAAAGCAGGTTGTCAGTTAAAATTTATGTCTGTAGCAGAACCGGACCGAGACTAGACATTACCACTGTTTAAGAGCCATCATTGGGCTTACATTTCCTTTAAAGTACTTCATGGTCTTGCAACAACCTTCTACACTGCCACACTTTCAGTTTATAAATCATAAGTGCCCCTCAGGTCCTCAGTTGTTTCAAAGAGCAGGATTGAAACATTTTGTGAGGAAGATTTAGTTTTCACGCTGCCTGAGGACCGGGGAAAAGCTGACAGCCTGGCTTTGGATTGAATTTATTTCATCATTTATTTTTAATACAGCCATGTTTTAAAATGTACTATTTTCTCTTCCCGATTATGCCAGTCACATCTTTTCAGAGATACTTATTTGGCTCTATTTTTAACTGTTTTATTGGGTTGATTGCTGCATTCTTATTCTTGTGGGCCTTATCAGATTTACCATTTTGTGAGTCGTGTAACAAACACCAGCTGTCTTGCGGACAGCGTACAAATCCAGTTACTTGAAGTCATCTGAGGATATTTACCCAGTGGCCGTTTATATGCAGCGATGAGCAACGCCAGGTCGCTGGCGTGTCGGTCCTACCCAAGAGCGAGGCGAAAGTAAGCAGCTATTTCTTGGTGGACGCTTTTAACGGGGCCACGTTTATGTTTTGTAATTCAAATGTTAAGGCAGAGCTTCCTGACAAAGTTAATATTCATTTTTATCCCTTAAAGGCAGTTTCTGCTATTTTTCATGATGAGACATCTCAAGGACCGTTTACTCGTGTGTAGACTGTGTTTACTGGAGCCGATAGTAAGATGCGTCTTCAACTTCACCTTAGCATGAAAGGAGGTAAAGCGTAGCTCATGTCTGCTGTAATTTTCACGAGATTTTCCTGAACAGAGCTGTTGAGCAGCATCTCCGGCATCATGACCGCTCTGCTCTGACAATGGAGCGTGGACTCTTTGCATTGCTGTAGTTAACAATCTAGGCATGTGCTCTGCAATGTTTCTGGGATTTTGTACTTAAATATGACACAGCCTGGACTTTTCTTTTATGCATATATATAAATGTACACATACATCTTTAATTAATGGGATAAACGAGGAAAGAGTCTGGTCGGTGGCTGCAGTCGATGGCTTGTAATGCGAGTGGAGTCGTCCTCGGAAAACCTGATGGTCTCAGCATATGTTAAATCCTGCGTATGGCTCCGGGTCTTTGCAGACTGAAATCAGCCCGGTCTTTGAGGAGTTCTTCATCCTCTCAGCAGCATCTGAATCACATTCACTCTTTTCCCAGGTGTTACAAGAGATAGCAGGGAATTTAAAATCTTCTTTTCTGGATGAACCTTTTCCTCCGTGTCTGAACACAGATGTATGGCACCTGCCAGAATCATTGAGGGCTTTGCTTTCGGATCCGGTTAAATCCAAAGTACTATCGGAAACTTTTGAGAGATAGAGCTTCTATTATGGGACCCGTTTAACCCATTCAGACCCAAGGCTTCATTCAGGAAAAAAGAAACCCTTTCAAAATGTGATAAGTTTTTGGGAAAATGTTAAAATAAAAAATAAAAAAAAGATTTTTCAGCCTGAATAAAAGCTATCTGAAATATTAACAGAACAAGATCTGATATTTATTTGTTGAATGGATATTAAGGTTTTAATTTTGGTATCTTGATATACAATTGTTTTTTGTTTATTTTTTCTTGACCTCAAAATACATTTGTCAGCATATTGTGATTATTTTTACTTTGTAGTTTTTACCCATTAAAATGTAAAAATAATAAAACCATCTCCAGCGGCCACAATCAGACAAGGCTCTCAGAGACAAGCGACATGAACGCCACCAGCAGATATGCTTCAGTTCACTTTGACTTAGAAAAGAAGATGACATGTCAATGATTTCCACCGTGGGGCGACGCTTTAAACTGATGACCGTACAGTCGGTCTGACCTACTACAGTGGCACATAATCCATGGAAAGTCACCATGATGCTGATACCATCCGACTACACCGGAGTCGGGTTTGGGACCCGGTTGTGATGCTACGCTGCCTCTGAAAATCCGGTTTGTTGGCAGCTACGCCTACTTTTTGTACCTATCGTATTTTGTGGTATGTATTTGACACATAATTATGGGTATGTACTGTTTTGTGGCTCAGTGCAAAGGTGTTTGACATTCCTGAAATTTGACATAAAGAGTCGATAGAACCATTTTTCATCCTCCTCAAAAAATGCCATTTGTATCATGTGATAAATCAATAAACCAGTTTGTTGTTTGCCCTTTTCCTTTCCATGCACCTTTATTTTTTGGCTCCTTGTGACTCGTCTCCTCCTGACTTGCTGTTTCCTATCCATATCTGCAGATACCATCCTGGCCACCATGTCCCACAATGCAACAGGGATTCCCAAACCCTACAGACAAGCTTAGCTGCTAGGCCAATGTCACTGCAGTCACCACGATGAAATTGTTGATTGATTCAATGTATTATATTTGACATATTATATATTTTGTATGCAAATAGATTTTATATGTGAGTGTTATAATAATGTATTTATAATACCACAATAACCACTCGTACCAAGGCTCCAGAGCCTCTAAATGGTATTGGGTCCAGTCCTGGAAGCTAAATCTTCTGAATTTATTATTAAATGACCAATTCTGCCTTCTGGCTTTCAGTCATTTTCGAAAGAAATAATTCTATGTGGGCCTTGCAAATTATTATATGTGCCTCAGGGGCTTCAAAAGCACACATGCAGTATGTTGCATCAGGTCCGAATGTGTTAAATTCCTCTGTGGATCCTCTCCATCCCGCTTTCTCTCCTCTCTCTGAGAAAATCTATCACACCTGTGCTGCGTTCACTCCGAGTCAAACAGCATGTGACGATAATGAATTATAATCTGCATTCATCAGATCATTTGTGCTGATGAAGGCAGATGTAATAAATCAGGGGTTTTGCGAACGCGTGCAGGCACCCACCTTTGCATCTGTCCACCTGCTTGCAAACACACTGCGACCATGCTCACTTAATTTGTTATGGTGGTTGTGCAAAGAGCCTGAAGTTCAGACCACACCTTAAAATACATTCCAGGCCCGCTTCTGCTATAACCAGACTGCTCCTATGATTTCACGAGGCCATTCCCCGGAACGAGCCACCATATTTCGCATTTCGATTGCAGGGAGTGAAGTTTTAAGGGCATCGGCTCCATCTATGAGTGTCTCTTGTCAATAAATCACTAGTATAAAAATGGTTATTAGGTTTCTGAGGGTTCGTGTCTTATTGAAGCACATCATTTCCTGTGCAGAGTCTAGTTGACAGTAGCTCTGGCACTGAAACTTTTCTGAACACCTTCTCACTGTTTAGTTCAGTGAGTTAGCCCATTCCCATCAGGGCTGCAATTCTTTTCATGTGCACCGGAACTCCACGCTTGATCTTGAATCCACTGACGAGTCCATTCACACGAAGGCTTGTCCAGGCGACAGGTGCCACTCACTGTGGCAGGACAGTCAGTATATTTGTGATGGTCCATTTCTGACCACTGCAGTCCTGAATGGCCAACTGGAACGTGAAGTCCGAGTGTCTGCTCTCCACCACCTCCAGACACCGTTGGGACTCCATGTTCTGGATGGATCCCCCCTGGAGAAAAGAGAAACAAAGTGACTGAAGCATCCAATGTGTGCAGAAATTAGGCCCTCAGTTGGTAACATTAAAGGTAAGGTAAGCGATTTCTTGATGATGTCACATCTGTTTATAGGTGTGAAAACAACATCACCGTGGAGAGCTCTCCTTCCTCCAGTGAAGACGCATCCCAGAGTCATGAACTTTGTCACAGCTTGACGATTTAGCCAGCATATGCCGATGTATCAAAATTTCTCTCAAACGCTGGTATAAGCTGAACCATCTTTTTTTTTTTTCATCTTGGGCATACACATAATACACATAATTGGATAATGTATAGATTACTTATACCAAAGAGTGATTTCTGTGCTGCCAGTGTTCACCAATTATGCCCAGCGATAGTCTAAATTATTCATAGTGTATGTTATTGTGTATCACAGACGATGACCTGCTGTAGCCTATAAAACTGCTGTCACTTGATCACAGAAGTCACAGTATCAACATCAACATCCATCACCTTCATGCCAAAAAACCCTCCACCATCCTCACCCTCTGATGGAGATGATGCAGGATCAGACGCCTCTCGGGCATCGTCAGTGGCATCCGCGGGGCTGTTCCCGTGGCCTCCACCTCCTCTCAGCCAACAGAGATCCAGCATAAGCTGGACATACAAGCCAAACTTCTAAACGTCACCACAGGTGAGCAGCCCTTTGCTCCAGGGATGAGCAGCACTCGTGTTTAAAAAAATCCTCTCATAAATTTGAAAACAGCAGCTGCTAAAGAAGACCCGCACACCGCTCTGGCTTGAGGAGCTGCAGCGCTTTCAGTTTCTGTACTGTGCATCCTGCTGAATCTAGCTGCGCTGTTCAAACCTTCCCAGTCAACTTCTCTATACATCCGTGCAGTACCACTCCGTCACACTCTCGTCCACACCCCTCTCATGCGCATGCACGCTCACACACACCGAGCTCAGCCTGTTAAAGGGAACATGCCAATCTTATGACGAGGTGATGCTGATGTTGGAGGACAGAGATTCTTCTCATCTCAGCCTTGCTGGATCCTCCATCTCTGAAATGGACATCTGTTCACCACAGAATCTTGAGGTGACGTGCGTGAAGGAGCGTCAACAGTTGCATGACCTATGCCTCGCATATGCAGGATGTATGAGCCATACGCTGGCATAAGTCAAAACAATGTGTGCATGCAGAAAATCTTTCAACGACTTTGCCGTACTACCACCTATGCCAAGGGGGTTCATTATGCTTACTTATGCAAAACCTACCCATAACTTATTTGATGTATGCCAGAGAATTTGCCAAAATTTCTCATAAGTCAGCATAAGCTGGTTAAATCGTCAAGGTTACATACATAAAAACCTCCCATAAAATCCTTTTTCCTTTTGAATTAAAGAAAAATAAGTAGTTTCCATCCATTATCTATACCCGCTTAATCCGTTTCCGGGTCACGGGGGTCTGTCGGAGCCTATCCCGACGCATATCAGGCGAAAGGCAGGGGTACACCCTGGACAGGTCGCCAGTCTATCCAGGGCCACATACAAGACAAACAACCAATCACACTCACATTCACACCTAGGGAGAATTTAGAAAGCTCAATTAACCTACCCTGCATGTTTTTGGACTGTGGGAGGAAGCCGGAGTACCCGGAGGGAACCCACGCAAGCACGGGGAGAACATGCAAACTCCACACAGAAAGACCCACCGGGCCGGGAATCGAACCGGGAACCTTCTTGCTGTGAGGCAACAGTGCTAACCACTAAGCCACCGTGCTGCCAATAAGTAGTTTATGTAGTCTCAAAATGAATAACTTGGTTGGTCTTTACAAACGTTTGCCACCTCATCATTTTAAGACCTTAATAGTAACAATTCTACGGTATGTTTTTGGACTTGTGGACAAACAAAGATAACAGACAGACAGACAGACATTGGGGTGTTTAAATAGACTCCTGAGGACAAGAATAATCTTGCACTGAACCAAATGCTCCACACTGAAGAATTTAAGATGATTTTTCGTTTTGTTCTAGAAACATCTTCCTCAGTGTTTGAAAAAAACAAACGTTTTCAGAAAAACAGAAGTGATTAGATGACGCATCTGTCTTTCAAAGCCAGAAGCAAATGACATGAACTAAATGTTATATATGGAACCAGAAAATTAATTTAAGAGTGGCTTGGGCATCAGTATTGGATTCTCCCTGGACGCCTCCCTAGAGAGGCGTTCCAGGCATGTCCCACCAGGAGGAGACTGCAGGGAAGACCCAGGACACACTGGAGAGACTTTGCCTCTTAGCTGGCCTGGGAACGCCTCGGAATCCCCTCAGAAGAGCTGGAGGAAGTGTCTGGGGTGAGGGAGGTCTGGGCATCTCTGCTCAGACTGCTGCCCCTGTGACCCGGTCCCGGATAAGTGGATGAAAATGAATGGAAGGACGGAGCCTTTGTTGCATGGTTATAGTTGTTGTTGGACGCTGAGGTGCAAGTGACCTCGAACTGGAAGACATTCGGCTCACAGCTCGGAGCGAAGCTGGCAGCACAGCGAGGCAACATTGTACCAAAGAAGTTATGTTTTGAGGTGTCCGGATGAGTTGATATTTCGCATTCTGTGCAGGTTTACACAAACACTTTGATACCACGGGGACAATGAGGAGCTGAGTCTAGTTAAAATATAATTGGTTACAAAGATCTAATGCACCATGTAAACACCTGCTTATAGAAGGACAAAAATTAATCTGCTTAAACCCAAACAAACACACAGCAACGTTTCAATGGTCAGCAAATCAGCGCTCCCATTAACACATAGTAACCTTTTGAATAACTTGTAGTTCCTGGACCACTTTCACCATGCAGCCCAGCAGCTGCTTGATAAACGCTGTAAAAACAAACAAACACACAAACAAACAAAACAACTGTTTACAGAGAGGCTTCCAGGCACAGCCAGAAAATATCTGACCTTGTGTTTGGAGATCCACAACCTGCGATGACAAATTAGAGGCAGTTCAGTAGTGCAGATGATGGTGCAAGAGTCAACACCGCTGCTGCTCTCCTGGCTCAGCAACAAGCAGACGCCATGTGGGAGAAAGCTTTGATCTGATCATCCAACATTCAAAAATACCATTTAAGAGGCGGCCTCTCTTCTTCAAGTAGATTGTATACTTGAAGTATTTTTGTTTCAGTAAAATACACTTTTGTAAATTCATAATTACGCCAGTAGGTCTTCAGTTTTAATCTGTTCTGATCAACTTATTCCACTTAGATCCCCTAAAATTGGTACATGTTTGATGCTTAAAAACAAAATAAGCACTGAGTTTTTAAATTCAATTCAATTCAATTTTATTTATATAGCGTTTATTACAACACAAGTTGTCTCTAGGTGCTTTCCAGAGACCCAGAACATGACTCCCGAGCAATTATTACATAAACAGCGGCAGGTAAAAACTTCCTTAGAGGAAGAAAAACCTTAAGCCAAACAGTGGCAGGAAAAACTCCCCTTTAAGAGGGAAGAAACCTTGAGCAGGACCTGGATCATGAGGGGGGACCCTCCTGCCGAAGGCCAGCCGGGTAGAGCAAGAAATAAGAAAGAATAGAGACATAGAGACACCGTCAAAGGTACAAGACAGGATACAATAGTAACTGTCCTTGGTAGTCCAATTAGACTTCTGTGAATATGGGTGATATATGGATAGACGGTGATACAAGGGGATGAGGACTGCAGGTCGGGGTGTCAGCAAACATCCAACAGACATCCATAAAGACAGACAATTCATTGGCTTTCGGTAGTTTTGGCAATACTGCTAATGCTATGTAGTTTACTGTTTAGTAGTAGTTTACGTGTAGTTTACGTGCTGATGGAGCCGCCTGCCGTGAAATAAACGGAGAGACGGGGGTGGGGGGTGGGGGCAACGCAGGAATGCAAACCGTGCTTGAATGTTATCTACTCCAACAGCTCACAGTGGTTCAAACGATGTCGTCTTTAATAAGAGGCTTGTTTTTCTACTTTCTTATTACAAGCGTCCACCTCTCCGGTGTGTGTGTGTGTGTGTGTGTGTGTGTGTGTGTGTGTGTGTGTGTGTGTGTGTGTGTGTCTCACAGTTTCTTGAAGAACACGCTGGCACTCAAAGTAGGTCCTTACTTTTGTGGGAAGATCAGTAATGTGTTTTAATGAGCTTGAGCCCCACGAGAGAGGAGACTAAACTAATTTGTGTCAAACGTGCTGTGTGTTTTAGGAAAGCTGCTTCGCCGTTAAAAGCCAGATGGTTTAAATCTGCCTCCTTTAGACACATGCACACTCGCACATGCAGTGGAACGACCATCAGCAGAGACCTGAGAACTACTCGAGTAGAGACTGACTGTGTTACAACGAAAACGTGAACACATGTTTATAAAACATGCTCATGTTCTCCTCGAGGTTTTTAGTTCACCGAAAATATATTGACCGTTTCAGCTCGTTTGTGAGCACAGCTGTTTCTGCACAAGACACTTTGCCCACGTAGTGTTTACAGAAATGTGGAAAAGCTGCTGATCTGTGGGAGGGATCATTTCCACCCCAACAAATAGCGCACACACACTTTTCTCCATAAATGTTTGCATAAACTTCGGTGCTTCTGTAGAGAGAGAGAGGCAGTTGAGAGGTACTCTGACATTTACGTACAGGATTTAGAATAATTTCCTGTAATTACACAGGTTAATGGCTGTACAACCCCAATCGGACCTTTATATCACCTGAGTTCCTGGTGATTTACAAAGCATTTTAGTTTAGTTTAACTCCCTGACATGGCACAAAGCATACAGTTTTATGGTCGTGGTCCAACAGATCACATTTAGCTCATTTCCAGGGAAAGATTTTAAACGAAAAAGCTTTGATAAATCCACTGCTTTCTAGTCTTCTTCCTATGCACATGAAACAAAGTTAGCAGCTTGGTGCGGGATTTAGATGACGGCCGCCCTGCAGATATGTGGGCGGGGTTCCAGCCTATGCATACACCGCGGCGGTAGCGACTGAGATGCCCCTCCCACCGCCAGACCTCTTTATTGGCCAACAGACCCGAACCGACTCTTTGGTCCATCTATGACTTTTTTTCTGTTAATCTCCGACTTCATCAAATGTACTAGCAGCAAAATGTTTCAGGTCTAATAGGTTCAAAGGAGTTGTGTTCACATGATTAATGTTCATGTGAGAGTGTAAATGTAATTTAAAAAAGAGAGCCCCCACCAGGAGGTTCCTATAGGTGAGCTGAGTATCTCTCCTTATACAGTCATTTATTTTTTTTGCCCCATAAATGCTCCTGCCGGCCACTTTTGCAGGGCAGTTCCCGGTAATGGAGTCACGTGTCAACGATCCGGCCAAAAGTGAATCTAGCCGGTACTCCCACTAGCGGAAACACCCCTAAAAATATTTGATCCGATCTGAGAGGATTCCATAACAATGATTAACTCCAATTAAACCCTACTGGTAGTCCCTGACAGCTGGGTCTGGAAATGTTATCATGTTTTCTAATGTCTTTGGCATTTGCCAGTATTGTCAGCTGCCCAGAATGGACCGCAATTTCAATTTCAAGCCTCTGAATGTTGTCTTCTTTTTCTAAAAAATAAATGACTACACTGGTCATACCTGCTTTGACATTTTCATCCTTCACATTCTTCTCTGCAGAGACCTGCTAATGGCACATTAAAGCTGCAGGAACCAGCAGTAGTGTTGGATACGGTGCAGGAAGATTTAAGATTAACTGAAGAAGTCACAAAGATCCATCTCGCCTTTCCTTCGCAAAACTAGTCCATTGGCTTTCTCAAAGTGTGCGACCTCCTGAGTGACTTCCACCAGTTGTATTTAAGCATTTGTGCTCTACCTCTGGGCTTCCCTGAAGACTGCAGCTCATACTGCGTGTGCATGGGCTGACTAAATATATATACTGAAATTACACAAATTTCCACACATCTTTGTACGCACACGCACACACACACACACACACACATACAAACATTTGGCATTTATTCAGCATTTTGTCCTCAATTCTGCTGTGAGCTCACCTGTCACTCTGCAGAGAGCAGAGTTCGACCGCGCTATTGATTGCCTGCTATTAAGGCAGGAGCGCCTGTTAATCAGTTGGTCAGACAGGCAGTCAGCCGAAGGGCCATCACACAGCCAGGCACCTGATTGGGCTTGCAAGTCGGACAATCTGTCAGCCGGAAGTTCAATCATCGAGTCATTTACATCAAGGGATGAAGTAAGTGGAAGGAAGACAAAAGTGTAGAGAAACAGCATGTAACAGCATGTATGGTATAATGAATAGTGAGTATATTTGGGGTTATTAAACTTTCAGATTAATACAATGAAGGAACAGCTTTCTGCTGTATTTAAGTTGGTTGTTTTGACAATTTATCCATTTATTCCACCTCAGACACTGATAGTAACAGTGTTTAGCTCTACAAAATAAATGCAAAAGCACTGCATCAAATTTCAAAATAGTTTTGCTGTTGTGCTGTGACTTTTCTTAATGACATAAAATATGACATCCGAACTAAATGATCCAGCGACAGCTTGTCCCCTGAAGCAGCTGGAGCAGTGTTTGATAGACCACTACATCAGGCTTCACCTGGTTTGTACAAAACTTTAGGATTTCTCCTGTGTCTGAGTTTGAACGTTCCTTCCACTGAACCGAGAGTCGGATTAGAGTGGAAAACAGCACATTTCAGGACCATTCTCACTCTATGCAATCAATCATGTGATGACAGGATATCTGCATTTTCAAGTCTATCAATTCTTTTTTTTTTATTTTACATTTCACAGACTGAGTCTATCCTAGTATCAGTCAGAATTTGACAACTGAGAGGTGAATTGAAAGCTACGATGACAAAATCACAGTCTTCGGCCGGGGCTGAAGTTTACCAAAGCAGGTGGAAGCAGTTATCTTTGCTGTCAATCAAAGGCTGCTCGTGAGGTGTGAGTCTAACTGAAGGATGTCTGCTCCAATGAGCTCCTGCTTGTCACCTGTTACTTCCTGTCACAGCCAGACCAGCCGGTCCCCCAGTTCCCTTATTTGAGCGACTTTCCTGGGACCCTTCCAGGTTGATTAACCAGACCTCTAGCCAACAGGCAGCCGATTGCACGCCGGTGCAGCAGCCGCTATGTTGCGGTCAGTTTCCAGGCTCGCTTGTTCCGCCCATTTGCTCACTTTTGGATTAAGCAGGGTTGGGCGTCAGCTTTGACTAATATTGCGTTGTCCAGAGTTCGGAAACGCATGCTTCTAAGTGCCTCTTCAGAAAACATGGAGATGATGGAGGGGCAACTCGACTTAGATAACCTCCAGCTTATTTAAGTTCAGCGGGCTGCTTCATGCAGTTAACACTGTCAACAACCAGCCGCTGCTATAATTTACATTCATTTACTATGAACTGTGATTTAACTGAATGTGGTTGAAATATTTGGGGTCAAAAGACTCACAAAGAGTATCAGAAATTTGAGCTTTATTATACAGAGTGTCCAGTTGTGTGAAGTTTCTAAAAAGCTACTTGCAAAACAACATGTAATGATCACAGTTTTGCATTATATCAATAACTCCAGTCTAACGAGTCAAAGCACAGTCTTGGGCTACCTGTCACTGACCTAAAGACAGAGGCGTTTGTAGAGTGCAAAAACTATCAACTGGTCTTTGCATTGAACAGACTTTCATATAAAGCAGGTGCTTATCTCAGAACACTTATAAATTAGTTATTACAATAAATGAAACATGGTCACATATCTATGAAACTTCAGTTCTTTGCACATAGTGGGGCTTAAATTTCATAGTTTTTGCAATAAGAAAACGAGATGATCTAAATCATAGATGCAGGGAAAGCTATAAAATGTGACAGTGGAACAATGAGCCAGTACGATTAAAAGAAATAAAGGAAGGAACAAAAACAAAACACCCAAGACACCTACGTTGTTGTGAGTCGTTATTTTCAGAGCTGCTTCACTTCTCAGTTTGGTTAAACACACTTGACTGGGATCGATGGTGAGAACTTTAGTTTGTCTTAATGTTTTTGATATGATCTCACGTGAAGGTTCACGTAGGAAGATCTCCGAGTGGTTTGGTCCGACGATTGCGCCCTAGCTCTGCCCTGTGCAGGGAATCAAATAAATTTCAAGAGCATTGCAAAATGAAACCTGTTATCGGGCTACCTGAAAGTAAGTGGAGTCAATACACAATCAAATAAAAGCAGTGCAACCAAATAAAAAGGATGTGTAAGAAATATTTACTTTAATCCCAAAACGCTACCTACTGTAGCTATAGAAAAAAATATGTCTATCTACGGCTCAGATTGAGTGAATTTCTTTCTTTCCTGTTTTCACTCTCTCTCTCTCTCTGACAGCTGCTCCCTCAGGGTCAAGCTTAGTTCAATATTGTAAAAGATCCACTTATCAATAATTCACAAATACAGACTCCCTGCTTTAGATTTAACGCTGGCCCTGCTCTTGTTTGCTCCCCCTCGGTCCAGCACTGCCAAACACCTTAGTTTTTGTTTTTTATTCTCAAACTCTGCTTTTCTCTAGTGCCTTTTTCTTTGTTCATTCCCTCCTCTTCAGCCTCCAAACTACTCCAACTGCACCCTTTGTTTTTATACTGTCTTCTGCTCACTCTCTGGGTTTCATCTTTTTACAAGCATGGAGGACCTCTGAATTCCAAAGATTTCCTGCTGTATGTCAATAATATACACTATATTGGCAAAAGTATTTACTTATCCATCCAAAAAAAATGTGAATCAGGTGTTCCAATCACGTCTATGGTCACAGATGTATAAAATTAAGCACCTCGGGATGCAGACTGTGGGAAACGGGAAAAATTAGTGAATTATATTATATTATTATTATATTATATTAGTATTATGAGAACATGAAAGTGTTTTTGTCAACGACAGCAACTCGGCCACAAAGTGGTAGGTCATGTGATGGTGCGGGGTCAGCGGGTGCTGAGGTCCATAGTGTGAAGAGGTTGTCAACTCTCTGCAGAATCAATAACTACAGACCTCCAAACTTCATGTGACCTTCAGATCAGCTCAAGAACAGTGAGCAGAGAGCTTCATGAATGGGTTTCCATGGCCGAGCAGCTGCATCCAAGACAGACATCACCAAGTGCAATGCAAAGCGTGGATGCAGTGGTGTAAAACACGCCGCCACTGGACTCTAGAACATTCAAGACATTCTCTAGAGTGGCGAATCACGCTTCTCCATCTGGCAATCTGATGGACGGGTCTGGGTCTGGCGGTTGCCAGGCAAACGGTACTTGTCTGATTGCATTGTCCAAGTATAAAATTTGGTGGAGGGGGGATTATGGTGTGGGGTTGTTTTTCAGGAGCTGGACTTGACCCCTTAGTTCCAGTGAAAGGAACTCTGAAAGCTTCAGCATTCCAAGACATTTTGGACAATTCCATGATCCCAACTTTGTGGTAACAGCTTGAAGCCATAAAGACCTGGATGACCGAGTCTGGTGTGGATGAACTGGACTGGCCTGCACAGAGTCCTGACCTCCACCTGATAGAACATCTTTGGGATGAATTAGAGCGGAGACTGAGAACCAGATCGTCTCGTCCATGGCCGAATGGCCAAAAATTCCCATTCCCAAACACACTCCTAAACCTTGTGGACAGCGTTCCCAGAAGAGTTAAAGCTTTTATAGCTGAAAAGGATGGACCTACGTCATATTGAACCCTATGGATTAGGAATGGGATGTCACTTAAGTTCATATGCATATCAAGGCAGGTGAGTGAATACTTTTGTCCGTATATCTTCAAGAACAGAGATGAACAGTTCTGAGTTTGTTGAGAGGAAAAATCAGAACCCTGAGTTTCCAAGTCCACAAATATCACTGAATAAAACTTTAATAAATGGTTTTAAATGAATTTCTCTAATGCATGTACAGCGGAGTATTTAAAGATATGCAAATCTCCCATGTGCAGTTTAAAAACTGGGACTTACAAACCTCCAAGCAGGCGACATCTTCTAACACCTGAAGGTATGTGGTGCTAATTGCATCTTCATTTGATGTATGTATTTGACATCTGCTTGCAAAGTCTTGCGCAGCTTAATTACATAAACTTATGGGCATGTGGAGAACGAAATCATAGCAAAAAACACGACAAACAGATTAGCTTTATTCAGCTTCTTGTAGTGAAGACGTTGTTATATAAATGGGCTTCAAGTGAGCTTTAACGGATGAAACTGCACAGGATGGACTTCTAAAAAATTAGATCAGATGATTGTAGATCCTTTATGTTTGAGCAAGCTTTACGTGAACATTTGTTGATGCTCTGTTACAATATGAGAACAGCACATATTGGTAATTGCAGAGAAAGAACCGGAGAATTGAGGGTGTTTGCTTCTGCCTGCAACCCGAAAATGTGGTATAATTAAACACGTAAACGAAGATACTTTAGTCATTTGTCCCTAAAAAATTGTGGCGTAATCACAGGGTTATAAATGCAGACCAATATTTCTTTGATGTTTATTCTTTTATTCATTTCTTTAAAAATATATAAATAAAACTATCTTATTCATACAAGAATAAAAAATAGTGAATTTCTTCGCTCTTAATTTAAGCGTAGTGACATCTAATCCACCTACACACAGACTTCTTGACCTTTTATCATTATGTTGGTTCATCATTATCACGATTAAAAATAGAAAGGTTAATCTTTTTTATACACCACATGTATGCCCCTCATGAGTTGCTTCAGCGATAACAGCACTGTAAGTTTTCATTTTTCCTTCATTCAGCATTCCAGCTCGAGTAGGTGAATGTTGACCTGATCCGTCCAAATCACAACAGAGTAGAAGACATGCATGATTAAACTGTACATCTGCAAAAGGTGTTGTCACAGCTTAAGAAAGGGAGGATAACATGTTTTTCATGATCTATTACACGTAAGCAGAGACACACAACTCCTTAAAGCCAAGTTCAAGAAACACAACTTTCCAATGTCACTGGATTCCTGCGTTGGGTAGTTGTTGTTTTGTGTAAGGAGCTCTGAAGTGAATCCAGACGGCTCAGTGACATACAGTACATCTACATTAGTCTAAGATTTGAGACCAATTTACTGTAGATGTACTGTACGTCTTGGGTCACTGGAAGATCCAGCAGTGACCTGAAGCTAGAATGGAAGCAGGTTTCTTTACGTTATTCCTCAAAAACCAATCCAGTCCTCTCTTTTCATGTTCCCTGGCACACGACCAGGATTCCCTGTCTCTGAAGAAGCAAAACATCCTCTGTCTTCTGTCTCATTTCCAGGCTGATTACTTTTTGGCACAGTGACATCACTTCTTATCAAGAATTTAAGAGGAGTTCCTCTGGATGGAGTGTTGAACCTGCTCGAGGAGTCTGTTAAGTAAGGTTCAAATGGTGACTGATGGCTTAGATGAAGCTTGAAGGCAAAAATCACTTGGGGGTTCATAATACACCGTAAAAATGCCTTTTGTATTTTAATTTTACATTCAAAAGTGATCCAATTCAGAGTCTTAATATTGAAGTATGTTTTACTGTGTAACATTTTATAAATTATGCAATCGTTGGTAAGCATTTGGGGCAAGTGCTCCATAATTCCTTGGGGGATAATAATTTTTACATTTACTGTAAGTGCTGGTAAGAACTGGGAACTATTTTGGCATTACTGAGTCATGATGAGAGTGTGCTGCACGTTCAGAAGGATCACATGGTAAATGTTAGGAAATGACACTTTAAACTGACTTCTTTCCAGACCTACCGGGATAAGCCTACTGGATTTCAACTATGACTTTTGACATGAATTTGAATAGGTTTTCTCACACTAGATGACGCTAAGTAGGGGGTCATTTCCCTGCAAGTGAGCCCAGTAGCTGCAGATACACAGAACCGGAGAGCTGAAAGATAGTGAGATGCTGTTGTTCTCCACAGACGCTGGACTCAAAGTGAGGAAAGCGAGACAAGGCATCCGAATCGTGATAAATTAAGTCTCCTATTCTTTCCGAGACGAAAACAGTACACAGGCACACAGAAAAAAAGCTGCCAAACTGAAAAAGCTGACAAACTGGCGTTGAATACAGTAGTGTCTTCTTTTTATTAATTACCCAGCTCCCTCCTCTTATCTTTTACACTTTAAGGCAACACTAAAAATGTGAAGATTAAAATAATCTGAGTTTTGTTAAAAGTCAGCAATTGTGGATGCGGGAAAGCTCATTATCCAACCAATACAGACGTGCTCTGAAAAAGCTTGTCGCATAAAAAAGTGAATGAATGATCTATGCTTTGACAAAGTAGGAGAGGTGCTGTGAGTCAGAGACAAAGCAGGGAGGAGGAGGTTTCACTCCCACTCCTTAAAGCAGCACTTGAAGATCCTGCATGGAAGTCTGAGCTACTTCCAGAATACCAAGAAGCAAACTAGTTTGATCAAAGTCTGCAAACATCTACACCGAGCAGCTGAAAGGACCAAAATACATGCAGAGCTGAGGTTGTTTTTTTTTGTGCACAGTTCCGTGTCTTTGTTTGAGTCTTTTTGAGCCTCACCTGAGTGAATGTCCAGGTGAGCTTCATGTGCTTGGTAGCTGCGTAGCTGCACTCCAGCAGCCTGGGCCTGCTGTTCACGTCCACCAGACACTTGTTGTCGTCGTCATCGATTGTTGGGCTGAGCACGCCCAAGTGAAGCTGCTGGGAGCCGGTGTAGTACACGTTCTGCTGGGAAACACAAACTCGGATTGAGTTGGAAAGATTATCCAACTGTGTCTGACGATGACTTCAACAGCGTCCAAGAATCCTGTCATGTCATTTCATACCTCATCTCTCTTTGATATCTCTCTCCTCTCTTTCTCTGTAAGACATATCATATATGATATGTCTTAAGGTATCATGTCATATGGCATGATATGGGGGGGGTCTGAAGGGATGAGACATAAAAAGTCCTAACAAGAGCTGTACAACCATACGTCTTTGACTGCTACCGCGCTTTCGTGTCTTTAACTTGTGCATGATCAGGACGCAACAATTTGAAGTTTAGATCACAATCATGTGCTTCCACAAGGCTTTACACCATATGGAAGTGCATGAAGGTTGCAAAAAGCAGCCAGCGACCAAATACGCACTATGCTGGACCTGGACCTAGTAAATCTGTAAGTTTAATCATTCTTGACATATCTTCTCTGGCAGCAATGGAAGACAGCGCAATTACAGCCAGATATTATCGTTATCGTTTTCACGTAGGCGTGCATATGCGAGTTATTCTGTGTAATGATCCTGCTGAATAAATAATGCGCTATGAATACAGTCTGTATTTCTCTGTTGACTTTTAATTTAGAGGCAGTGCACTGCATGAGTCTAAGGAAAGGAAAATATTAATAAATTGTTTTGTAGGTAAGAAACATGCCTCCTTGAGAAAAGAACGCATTTAGACTTATTGAAATCCACCTACATCAGGTTCAAACAATCCCACAGAAAGAGTGATCTCTTGTGGTTGATTTTTTTGAGGTCGCTGCAACTGAGATCAGGTTGCGAGTTAGGCCACCGGTGCTAACGACAGTGCAGCAGTGGGATTTAGGAGGTCACACGGCTGTTTTACGCCAGGCATGGGTTTAACATGGGGTTAAAATTTTAACCTAAGCTTAGACAGTCACAGTGCATGCAGCCAATGCACTTTGTATGTTTCGCTGCCACTACAGCTTAAAAACATTCACATGGGTTACACTGAACACTCTCCAGAAGGCTTCTTTACTTGAGTTTAAAGATTACCCTGAAATGAAAGGGAAGTCAAAGGTCGATAACAAGGATGATACATAGATAGAGGGAGTTACAGTCATGAAAACTTGATAATATGAGTTTTAATCAGTCTTTTACTAAACAAATGGTGACTGTAAAACGATCTTTGCCACCTCTGGGAGGTAGTGGATGGTATTGTGTAGGAAGAATCTGATAAACAGATGCACCTTTCTGTTGAAGGGCCTCAGGTGGTTACTAAGAACGTTTAAAATATTTTTTCTATCCCACTGGTATTATTGAGGAGGAGCCATACACACCTATCAGCGTGAGGCTGAATCAACTCTTCTCTAAAGATATGTTTGAAGAACTTTTCCTCTGGTCTTCAGACTTTTTCATTGACCTTGTTCTCAACGCCCAGAATTTCTACAACACAAACCTGGATTTCAAAAAGTACCAGTGAGATATTTAACCCCAAAACTAGCTGTGACTGGGAGGTAGTACTTTTGAGAGAACCTTGCACTTTCTAGGTAGGCTGCAGAGCCAAATATGTGTGACGGTTCAAGTTTTCCCAGAGTCATATTTATGCTTTTTTGTTTCAGGCATTTCAGAGTGAACCTTCCTCATAGCTAATGAAATCTCAACTTTAATGTGGATCTCAGGAAAAGCCATTATTGCCTGCAAGCAGAACAGAAGAAGCTAAATCAAACAAACGCTACAACTTTGCAGTAAGTTACTGGATATCCGTCAGTTTGCCACAGGAACTGTTATGTATGTAAATAGGCTAATTTGTGAATGTCTCTGTGCTATTGTTTTCAGTATCATTATTATTTTTTTACCCAACTGCAAATTTTCAAAGTCACTAAACAACATGTTCACTTTGTTGTGAGAGATAAACAGGGCACCTGAAAATGATCTAATTAAGATAAAAAACCGAAAGGGATAAAAAGGAGGAACAAACATCCAGTGGCAAGAGATGAAGAACTGAGAAGAGAGGTCAGGGGAAAAAATAACTAATTCCTGCGAAGAATTAGCTGAGGATACTTTGCATACCTGGGGAAAAAAGTGGAAAAAAAATGATAATGAATGCAAATGTTGGCCCACTTCTGAAGCCTAGAGAAGCAAACCAAAATACATACCTTTAGTAGATGGAAATGAATTAAGATGAGACATGGACGAGTAGAAGGACTAGTTAAAACTGTTGAAATCAAGAGTAAGGCTATCGAGCCTTAAATATGACACTGCACAGAACGAACTGTGTGTGTGTGTGTGTGTGTGTGTGTGTGTGTGTGTGTGTGTGTGTGTGTGTGTGTGTGTGCCATCTCCTCTCCTGCCACGGTCACTTGAAGTCACTTATACAGATAATCTCTCACCAAGCAGACGTGCACGCAGGGGCAGAGAGGATTGTTTTTTAGCCATATGTGGATTACTGATGTTTTATGTTAAAATAAAGAGGATGGCTTTTTGATTCAAATAAAATCTTTGGGCAATTATAAAAGAATCACAGTTAGGTGATCAGCACTGTCCTTTTCCCTCCCGAAAATACTAAAAAAAGGTTGTCTATGTTCAAAAAAACATCTCAAAAGGGCTCTTTTAACAAAGGACAGGAACAAAAAGAACTAAGGCGAAGAAAAAGAGATTGAAAACATTTGTCAGAACTTTTTTAAAGGCAAGCCATGTAACCCTTTTCAATTAGTTATTTAGTTAAAATGGATAAATCTGAGTTTAGATGCCTAAAACCTACCTCCCAGCAAATGAAAATAAATACTTTGTGAATTATACAGAACACAAAAGTGAATAAAGTATGTAATGACAGCTTTGGCTTGAGAACTTTCTCTCCAGGTCATTTTTTTTAGGAAACAACTGCCAAACCTGTGAACAGGCTTCAGGCAACACAAAACAAGACAGATGTTAAGTCAGATCCAAATGGGTTACTGGCAGCTCTAAGACTGTATTCCATGTTCCATATTTTATTTTACAAAACATCTACAGAAATGTAAAATGCACATATCTTCAGTTTGTTTTAAAAAGTACTGGAGACAGTAACAATCAGCTTAGGTTTATTTTCTGAACAGTTGTGCACAATGACGGATAATTTGATCTTTTGTTGCTGTGTAATGTGCATTTGTGTCATCTAATCAATGCAAAGATCTGCAAATCCAAAGCTGCATTTCCATCAAAACAGAGACTGTTGACTGCCAGGAGTCACACAGATTGCAGATTTCAAGGGCTACGGAGTAAACCTTCACACTACGCTGCTCATACAATAACAGCACAAATTCAGTACTTCAAACTACCCTTTAATTCAAGAGGTCCACCGTCAAACCTCAGGAGAGGATATATTTATCTTTTGACAATTTATACTTATGCTTTGAAAGGAGGCAAATTTGCTTTATATCAGTTTGTGAAAGTCAAATCAAAAGGTTTTCAGTTAGACATTAAAATCACAGATAAACCTTGTATAAAATTGTTTGAAACTGTGAAAAGCTGACAGATTAAAACTCTTCAACATGTCCAGCTGCTCTATCTGGGACTGAAGCTTTATGTTAATTCTACACAGTTAACATCATGAGACTCGTTGAAGAAACAAGCCGAGCTGCAAGCTGGCGTATGATTGGCTGGGAAACCTGAGCGGAAATGTTTCCTCCTTAAGTCACTCAGAGCGGCTGGAAAAGTCGCAAATAAATGAAAAGAAAGAGGATCATTCTTGTTCCTTTCAAGTAGAGTCGGGTTTGTTCTCAAACAGCACATCACTATTAGCTACAGGCTTTCAAAACACAGTGACAAAAAGTATCGCATTAACAAGTGGTAGGGAGACTTCGTCAGCAGCCCCGGCTGAACCGATGCCGATGCACAAATCGGTACCGCCAGTGACCTTGCTTAAGAAGACCTCAATCAGTCAAACATGATGGAAAAAGAGGAAGCAATATGAACCAGATGCACTGCAAAAAAGACTTAACAGTTACTGGACGGTTGGGAGAAAACACGAACGATTGCTTCTTGTTTCACAGTGACAATTTTGGTTTCTGTTTAGAGTTGTAAATGATCATCATGAACTATACGGAGGTCCTCTGACCTTCATGCCGAGGTAGTTTTAACCCAAACCAAGATCTTCACCTGCACTTGAAGTCATTCTGGATTGTAATATTGTTCTGGCGATAAGGACCCTCAAATCTAAACAACTGTGTCTGCATATTACAATTTAATTTGGAGGACCTGTAAACATTAGAAATCAATCTGAAGACTCTCTCTCGGGTTAGATTTAATGAGGCTCTGTGTGTTTGTTTTTCCAGACATCGATTTGATTCATTTTTACCAGAGACACGCGTTCACTCACCAGGCTAGAGCTGCATTTTGCATTTTGTTTTGCAAGGCGCATTTTTTTAACCTCATTGCATTCAAGAGAGAAATAATAGGAGGAAATGATGGGAAATTAAAGCAAAAATAGACTGAATGGAGTTGATTATGTATTCTGTTGGAATTCCTGAGATCACACCACGCAACTGGCAGTTTCGAGAGGAAGATTTCAAAATCTCTGAAAAGAAGGCATAACTAGAACAGCAATGATTTACGAGTGCCACGAGCAGGGCTCCATTGAAAGTGTGCAGACTCGTCTATTATTAGTCCCGGTTTGCAGTGACAGCTATCACTGGATTGCTTTGATACTGAAGAAAATTGTGATGATACTGACATGAAATCCTCCAAAAGCATGTTTCCCTTTGACTGAGTTATAACTCTGAGAGGCTGTTTGATTTTTGAAGTCTAACTTTCTAAATTGTCCCCACAAAAGCATTTTCTTTCCCCCCCTTCACGTTTTAACCCCTTTTGATTAGGCGAGTGCTTCAGATTAAAAAGCTCCTCTTTGGTCTGCGTTCGTCATTGACTTTTCAACCCACAGCCAGCTGCCTCCGTCTATGCACACACCTGCCCCACTTTGACATGCGAGCGTGAAATTTTGATGAAAGCGGGTACTGCTTTAGAAAATGGGAAGTAGAAATGGGAAGCAGAAACAAAAAGCATGACTTGAGGTTAAAGGAGAAGCACAAAGCTTAAAATTCTTTATTCACACCTTTTTGACAATTTTATAGATGCCGTCTGACAGATTTTCCATTCATTTAATGTATTTATGACAGGAGAACAAGTGTGAAAATAAACATTATCCCGCATTTTATTAAATAAATGGGTTTTATGAGTGAAAGCAGTGGATCTTAACACTGCAATGTCTACGTGAAAGTGACTAATGACACAATTGGCATTTTTGACCCAATGCAGACAGACCCCTGGGTGTGTTACTGTACTTCTTCTACTTAAAAAAGTGACTTTACCCCAACTCAGGCTTCTAGAGATCTGATTATATGTAGCTATGAATGCACTCAGACGGTCTAATCAGTGGTGTTTCCCTCAGCCATCTGCTGTAATTGCAAGGAGACAACACAAGCACAACAGCTGCAAAAGTGTGCCAGAACATAATGAGGGGTTTTATATTGATGAGGACGAGAGAAAAAGGAAGAAGAGGGATGTCAGAGAGAGAGAGAGGATATGATGAGGTTAAGTCAGAGAGTTGTCATATATCATGATAACGTTTTACAAATTGCAAAAAAACAAAAAATAAAAATAAAAACCCTTTCCTGTCTCTATTATTACACAGCTCACACACACGCGCTCAGACGGCGAGCCCATTACAGTATCAGATCGGTCGCCGTTTTAATAGGCTTACAGACACAGTCACTTTGAAAATAGATTACTTCGGTGCAATGACAACCGTTTCAATATCTCCATTTTACAAACAGCACTCCTTAATGATCTGAAAAATTAACGGAGGGGGCTCGTCTATGTTCTGCTGCTCGTGATGCCGTGGGCACATTTTAAATAATTCACTGAGCTTGCTGGAAATTTCCACTTTGTATTATTATTATGTATATACGAGGGTGGAGTTGGATCCCAGCAGGAAGTTGTTGTTGTGCCTCTCACACAGATGATTAGACACATTACGCATCACACATTAATCTTGACTCAAGTCTCAGTTTTAACAAGTCCAGTAACTGCGTTTATCTGACACACAGTATCAATGAAAGGTTTTTAAAGTTTGGTAATTAGTTTGAGGTTTTGGCGCTAAAAAGAATCTCTGCAGAAATAGCAATCATAAATCAGTGATACCAACCAACTTTCCCTGAGCCGATTAATCAATCTCTTTAATGAAAGAAAAGTCTGGTGGGGAAAAATTTCCATATGTCTAAAAGAAAAAGGCTCTGTTTTAAATAATGTAATGTAATGTGTGATGAAACCATTTCAGTTACTTGGTTTCCTGCCAATGACAAACACTAACTTTCCTGCAGCTTTTTCATTTCTGCCTTCTAAACTTTTAAGCATTCAATATTCTTGGAAATTAAGTTGTTTTGACATCCACACACATACATGATTAAATATTGGTGTGCTTTTAACGAGAGTTCCTGCACATCCGTCCACAATCCTTACATTAGATGGAATAGCTTATCAGCAGGAGACGTTTCAACGAAAAAGCACGAAAATAATTTCAAAGAAATCCATGGTTGCTTTGTTTTTTTCCTCTTCAGGACAACAACCTGCTGAACAAGTAATGACTGGATGGTGTCATCAGCCTCCCATAAGTCCTAATAAAGGTAGAAAATTGGAAAAGACACACACACATATGCGCACACTAACTCTTCCGTGGTAAATAGCCTCACTGGTCTAATTTTCAGACTTTATCGATCCAGCCACAAGGCAATCTTCTTAGCAACGCAACACCAATAGTGAGGCAAAGATCAGATTTCTTAATTCCCAGTGCAATTTCTTACTATTTTGTCAAATAAATATCCCATCTACACATCCTGGTGTAGACATCAAATAACCATAGCATCACGTGTGTGTGTATGTATATATATATATATATATATATATATATATATATATATATATATATATATATATATATATATATATATATATATATACCCCCGCCAAAAAAAAAATAGTGTGAAAACAACTGCACAATCTGGCATAACCTCCAAAATCCCAAATCCCCAACTGTCATATACACACAATAAAACCACACAATGTGCAGAATGAAATGACTCCACAAGCAAATGTTATTTAATGTGTTTGTATTTTATAAAACTTATAAAAAGTCATACTTTGTACTCTACTGGCAAATCTTACCAGCTCTGGCTGCTGCAGAGAGGGAGCTCAGACCTTTTCCTGTACAAAGTTGTAGACACAACTTTTAGGAGGATGATAAGAAATGAGATCAAAGATATTTTTGTGCAGCTTTGATATTTTCGACGAATATCAGTGCCTGATTAGGACACTCCCGTTGCTGCACAAGCACAATTACTGGACAAAGTTCGTGTTTTTCTCCCTTTGATCACAGAAGATTTTTGAGACAACCACAGATTGTGGTTAGGGATAAGATTTGATTTTGATTCAAGTAAGAAACAGTAAATATTAACAGAAAACAAAAGGTTGGTTAGGAAGATAGAGAAAGACAAATATTGAAGGTATGAGACTTACAAAAACATAAAAAAGAGGGAACTGACTGAAACGTGGCGAGAGAATTAATGCCTCTACATCTTTTAATCAATGTGCTTCCTTTTTTGGTGAATATTTGATTTTTACATCATGTTCTCTGGCTCTGTGGAGTTATCAGGTGTCAGAATTACTGTCAGAATTGATTTTGAAGAGCCCGATAATGTCTTGCTTTCAAGTGCAAAGGGAAAATGTGTCATTGAAAGCCGGTTTCATGTCAAATGACTCTGCAGTGGTCGCGAGCAATTATCGGCTCCGGCTCCCGGGAGCAGTGATGGAAACATGGCACCCAGATTCACAGGCTACTTTTCGGTGACGATGCCGTGTTTGTGAACAGCAAGATGAGAGTCTGCAACACAGATGGTAGCTAGACTCTCAGTGAAGATGGAGAGTCCAGTCAAAATAATAAACTAGGCTAATTATCTCGGAAAGCTGTGCTTATCCTGATGCTGTTGTTAATCATAGCCTGCAGGACACATTGTAATACCATCCCTTCGCATTAATGTCCCCCTGCAAGCAAGTTTTGTTCCCAATAAAACTGATGTGTCATGGAGGCAGCAGTAGGGTGACGAGGAGTCACATTAGTAAATCCTTAGCACATCTTAAGTAGCACATTTTTCAACGTTCACAAGTGATTTTCCTACTTTGATAGTTTATCGTCTTTGCTGAGTCGATCCCTTCTCCTCTTTCTCATCATCATCTGCATATCCTTTCAAGATTTACTCCTCTCATGTGCATCAAATGGCTGAGAAGGAAAATGATTAATATTATGCATCACTGAAACTCAACAATTTATCAGGGATTCAAGATCATATTCGTCCATCTGCTTGGACACACACAAAAATAGTCATTCAGATCAGACAAAGAAGAGCGCTCAGAGGCAGCCTAAGGTACTGGATGTATCAGAACAAAAGGATCTGAATGGGAAATAAGAAGGACTTTAGGGGATACGATTGCAAAAGATACTTCATATGAGGACAGAATAAAGAATGAAATGTCGGAAAAGCCTGATAGAAGACCAGAGGAATATAAGAGTCTTTGATGTTCGCTATGAAATGCTTCCTGCTGTTTTTTTCTCTGCATCCTTCAGCTCATGACTCTATAACATGGCATCTTTTACAAGTATTTTTTTTTTTAAAGAAAATAAGGGTCGTGTTGTTTTCACAGTCAGTCAAAGCAGGGTGAGTCCCTGAAGACTCATATTTGCAAGGCTACTGCAACTGTGTTGAGTAGCAGCTTACATTTCTGCAACAGAGTTGTGTGGTGAGCATCATCTCACGAGGAGGTGGTTCCTGATTCCCATCTCGGCTGGGACCTTGTTCTTCCCGAACCTGAGTTGATGTTGTAAGAGGAACCCGGCTTCCTCTCTTACTCCAAAAACCGTCTCTGTGGGGTCCTGTGACAGACTAGTGACCTGTCCGGTGACTATCCTGTTTCTGGCCTGATTTCAGCTGGGAGAGGCTCCAGCCCCCCTATGTTAGTGTTGTTTACTTTGTGTGCTGTGTAATGTATGCATGTGCACCATTAATTCAAAAGGTCCGGGTATCTGGGCTCTACAGGGATTACGTCCCTTTTGCTGATTCCACTGCACCACTGTTATCCTGAATTATCCTGTCAAATGCACTGAATATCTATGTCATCTGAAGACAAAATACAAAGCAATTGTTACATTTTGGCTTGCTCAGGCATCACTCCTCTTTTCTTCTTTTTAATTCTCTTGTATAAGCTCAAAATTATCGGAATTTATATTTTTAAAATCTGCTTTACATATTAAAATATCCATTCACCAACTGGAGAAGCACATATTTTTTATATGAGCTGAAGCTGCCTCTAGATTTGCTACAACCAACTACATGTGCTAAACGTTCCTGTTTGTAACTAATGCAACTATGCTGAAGCTGTTCACACCGTAAACATTGATCAGCTTAAACACTATTTACAATCACCTTAACCACATTTCCTACTTGTGTTTACATACACACATACACATATCCATAGGTCCATAGATCCATCCATACATCTGCAAATAGATGTGGTAACAGGAAGGGATATAAAATGGACCAATGCAACTAAAATTCTTTGTCAGCTCCTGCTGATTATGTCGTCTCCAGGGGAGAACAGTTATGTGAGGCAAGAAGACAGGAGAGACATGAAAATGCAAACACAGCTGTTTCAGCAGCTTATATTGTATTAGAGAGTTGACCCAGAAAGACAGCTGGATGTTTCCGACGTCGAGGCGCCGGTCAAAGCTATTAACTTCACTGACAATGAAGACTTCAAGTGCACAGACAGCTCTTCTAGATGCTGGCCCGGCACACAGCAGTCTGGTTCTGATTATATTCTCTTCTTTATACAATAACTACCATTGAATAAAATTGAGTTGCTTTGTTAGGTAACAATATTGCTGTTTTGAATATTTTGGAAACAGCAAAAAGTAGTTAATAGTTTTAAATAGTTTTTCCTCCAGTCTCAATTAAGTGGCCAATAGGTTCAGCCGTTACAGCCCCTCGAATTAAATGGCCTTAAATCTGCAGTAAGCTGATAAAGCTGTTGATTGGCCTCTATGACTCCAGCATTACTTTTTTCACTTTTTCAGCCAAAAAAGCTATAAAAAAATTTGACTCTGCAACAAAAAGACAACAACAAAGCAGTCTTATAATAGCACAACGATATAGAAGCATTTTTATGAGCATTTAATTCTAATAATCATACTGGTCAACTCTCATTATGGGTAGGTGAAGTTTTCCATGCACATAATTAGTGATGCACCTACATGCAGCAACAACAGTTCGAAAACCTACATCCTAACCTATATCAACTGAAAATATAAAACTGTGACTTTTCCAATCAAATTGAGCCTTTAAAGCTGCAGTAATCAAGATTGTTATATAGTTAATGGAGCTTGTGACTATGCTTAATAAGAAAGCAAACAAAAAACAAACTAATTTGTAGTGAACGGAATTAAACAGCCAGAGAACCAGAAAACTACAATAAAAATGAATTCAGCTTTAATAACGGAGCTCAAATTATAGCTAGAAAATGGAAAACATGCAGACTGTATTTTTGCAAAGCATTTTGTTATTACAAAAGTAATGGGACACTATGAAAAGTCCAACTATCTACCACTGACAGCCTCTGCTTGTTCATATTGTCCTTCTCTTTCACAGGTTTGAAGCAACAAAGGAGAATAAAACAGAGCAGAATGAAAAGCCACTGACCTGAGGCGTCATTCCATGACAAAGGTACATGATGGGAACATTGTCGGTGTCAGGTCCCTGGTCCAGACACAGGTCGTCCCTGAGACTGTTCTTCAGCTGGAAGAACGAGGGAGGCGTGGAATTAAAAACAGAGAATATGAAAAAATAAAGAAGTCATGTGACATGTCTCTGGACTTGATACAGGCACACACAGTAATGATATATTTTAAAAAAAAAAAACTGATGAGGACGTCTTTCACTCTCACAGATTACAGAACACAGTTTTAGGCTGTCACGGCTCAGCAGTTGGCGACAGCTATGAGACGAAACGGGACGCAGGATTGATGCCAAAGTCTCCATCTTCTTGCTGGACTTGTAGTTAACGTCTTATTATTAGTATCAGCATACACGTGTGCTGTTGCTATGGTTTCTTGTTTGTGCAATAAAATTGGACCTTTGGTAATTTTGTCTTAGCATGTTTCTTCAATCATCAATAAAATGTATTAATGATTTGTTTAGAGCAGGGGAGTGCAGTCCTGGTCCTCAAGAGCCCCTATCCAGCATGTTGTAGATGCTTCCCTGCTTCCACCCTGATACACATTAATGTGTCACAAACAGAGTTGTGGACACCTTGATGACATGATGATGTCCATCAATTAGAATCAGGTGTGTCGAAGCCAGGAAACCTCTAAAACCTGTTGGAGAGGGGGCTCTCGAGGACCACGATTGGCCACCCCTGATTTAGACTAATGTCTGGAATGAGCCTAAGTGTAATGGGTTTTTACTGAAGCTGGGTTTTTTATCGGTTCCTGTCAGTGTAGGTGACAACATGCCAAGCACTTCGCGTTGAGGGGTTTATGAAGAGTTTGTAAGTTTTGTAGAGGACGTTTAGTCAACTAATTGTCCATTGTCCATCAGCGCTGCGTTTGTAGACCTGCCCGTGCTTGTAATCATGTCTGCACGGATGTCATGAGTTTGGTGCTGTGGTTTTGCTTTTCATACTTGGACCACAGCATGGTAAAAAACAAAAACTGAAGAGAATACAAGTTTAATGTTGAGATATAGTGTGTAGGCTACATTATATGTAACTACCGTATGTTACAGCCAAGAAAAACTCAACTTAAAATGTGTAGGAGCCTAATCAGTGCACAATGCAAAATGTACAAGCTGTACAATAGTGAGTGTTTTTGTCCACCTGCAACAGTCACAACTAGGTTTTAAACTAAAAATAATGAAAGAACCTAAATGCACTAATATTCAGGCACAATTATTTTGCCAAATTAGATGTTTTAGATCATCAAATAAAAGCTAAAGATACGTAACATAAACTCTTTCAGACATAGCCCGCACGCCATAAACTGAAATAAGATCAAAATAATTAAAATCAAAGGGCAAGACAGCAAGAATGACCATTTCTCAACTACAATCTGCCCCCCCCCCCCTCCACACACACACGCAGAAAAAGAAGAAACATACAAAATATTTAAAGACTTATTTAAGTCGATAGTACACATTTTTGTTACATCTGTAATTTATTATTTCTCATTGACTGTAAATACAAGGCAAACAAAACTGTCTCCTTCTTTCCACAGCATTTCCCTCCTCCTGTATGGAAAATATGAATAAGTCCATCATGAAAGAGTGATGCGCTACACGGCTCTGCTCGTGTGGTAAAATAGTGACAAATTGAATCACTGCTGGCTAATTACTGCCTGCCAAAAAAGTGTCATGCAGAAACTTTAGACTACCCTTCACCTTCTTTGGCAGCTGCACAGAAATATTTCAAAAAGAAAAATCACCTCCACTCCTTAGATCTGCATAAAATGTATTTAATTTGGCGATATTCCATTGAGGATTATAAACTAATTGCACAAAATATGGAATTCATTGCCAGGAGAGCAATACTTCAGGTTGTCCTTGTTCCTTTTATTTATAGAAAAGGCAGACGGTATATAACTTGTTTTTGCTTGGTTTTTCAGATGGTGCCTTGTTTATCGATCTCAGAAATAACCTTGCACGATTGTAGCTTGTTTTCTAAATGATAGAAGCAGTTGTGCCTTGTATGCCATCAAATTTAAAAAATAAAATGTGTACCATAAACTGAAAAAGATAACACCTTTTAAGAAATCTCTATCTTCATATCAACTATTTATTGTAAAAATATTCAGAGGGCTCTGACTCATGAGCGCTGTGGCTCACTGCAGTCTTGCCCTGCCTGTCTTGTCCATGCCACGGCCTTTTCTACCAATGTCTCTCTGCAAGTTGTGTCATGCACTTTCGGGAGGTCAGACGCCATGAGTGGTGCTTGAGCTGAATGAGGAAAAAGCCTGCTATGAAAATTAAAAAAAAAAAAAAAAAAAGTACCATGCAAAGCCTGTGATAGAATAACGGAAAAAGTGAACGCTCTCTTAAATCATCCCAATTTCCCTCCAACACCAAGACAGATCACATTTATCTACTGATTTAATTACCAACTTCTCGTTTTGCACAAGTTTTCTTCACTACAAGCGTATGGTATTTGCAGATAGTGTTTATTTGTAAAGTTTAGTGTATTCGGTCAGAGGGGCATCTTTTACAGCCGCTCTGCTGTCAGACTGTTGGTATTTACTAACCAGGCGCAGCAGTAAATGAGCGCCAGAAAAGCGTGGAGACGGGGTCTTTTTTTTTATGGCTGGCCCTGTTGCATGTATTCATAAGGCTGAACCTTTCAGAGCCCAGACTTCAGGAACGAGATTATTGAAATGAATCACTTCAGAGGGATTTACAAAGCTTTGTGTTTGAAGTGCACATATTTCTGTTCTGATATCGACATTGACTCTGCTACCATGCAGGGGTCGCGGCACAGGAGTTGCACATCACGGCCAGAAGGAAAAACGTAACGTGAAATGAAATTTGTCAAAAAAAAATTAAAAAAAATTATGAAGATAAATAGTTTTCAGCTTGTAATGTTTCATTCTTCATTTTGTTCAGATGTGTTATCAAGAACGCATCACAAATTGTACAGCTCATCAATTTCTTTTTCACTCATTCTGTCTGTGAATGCAGGACGTTATGAACGTTACCAAATCCAGAGGAGACTGCGATGCACCAGCAAATTTATATTCAAACGCTTTCTTATTGTTACGATGCTTCATGTCAGGCTTAAAGCAGCGTGAAGCAACGTTTGTAATTTTGCACTTTGGTTCTCCTACAACCACTGGAGGTTAAGTTGCTTTTGCAACAAAGCCTAAGATTTACTTGTTGTTTACTTATTGACTCCCTAATTGGCTTTTTCATCATTACTCTCTTGCGTCTCTTAGTCCGCATAATGTCCTTTGTGCTGCTTTAAATGACTCCTCCTTACGTATGTGTGCTACTTAATCTCGGACCAGAAACAAAACAATTACAAAATTACAACAATAATTGAAATTGATCTAAGCAGAGGAGTGATATCAGACTCAAAGTAGATCAGATAAAGAGACAAAGATGCATTTTGTCATTAAAACTGACCAACTGAGTGCATCTCATGTACAAATGTTATGCAATATGAATTAATTATTACGTCGATGTTTATATGACTTGTGTTGCAACATCAAAAAAAATATACAGACAACTCGTAGTAACATGTTCTGTAGCTGGTGACTGTTCTGATCATTTCTGAAAGAAACTGGTTGTGCTTTTTTTTTGTTAATCAGCACAAATTTAGGATACTAGTCACATGACTGGTTTCTCCCATCACGAGCTAATTGGCAGGTTTCCGTCATGTTTTTAACACCAGTTGATTTATTGGAGATGGAATTTACTTTGACCATCTCTCCTAGTACGCAGGAAAATGTTTGGTTGGGTTATTTTAGTTATTTTAGTGTTCTGGTAGTTATGTGGTATTTTTAGCACAACACATTGGATGCTCAGTAACATTATGACACCTAACAAGTCACAGAGAAGACCACTCCTCTTCTAAATCCCATGAAATGCTTTTGAAAATGTGTGATTCATTCAGTTTATATGGTAAATGGTTAAAGTTCCCTAAATCCCCTGAATGTAAAATCAGACATTTTGCTTCAAGTAGACACACCTACGTTTTGAGACACCAGTACTTACAAGAATGATATATTTCTGAGCAGTTTCTGCAACTGACCCCTGTTGGGTCACGACTGCTTAATTCTTCCAGTTCCACATGAAATAATTAATTAGCCGTGTTTTACAAGCAGGCATGTTGAACCGGAGACTGATTTCATCAGTTGGTTGAATGCACAGACACTTGCAGGCAGTTCCCGTGGAATCGGTCACGTTGGAGCTTCGTGCTCTACACACGTGTGTCCACAGCGTTGCAAACATTCAGCGACAGCATCTTAGATCTGACATTCAGGTAACCTTTAAAACATGGTGATTTGAATAGAAATGACTGTTTATCTATTCTCGCTCTGTGCTTGGGTCTGCTCTACATTCCTCAGAAAAACAGCAAAATAACGCGTATTCAAAAAAGAAAAACAATGAAAACACTGTTGGCGGCATACTGAAATGAACCACACAGTTTTGTTGATCTCATCCCATAGACTAGAAAGATTACAGACTTCATCTGAACTTCAGTTCACTCATGTATCCCATCAACCATCTGAGGCCCATCTGCAGTCGCATCACGTTTAGTCCCGTGGGGGTTTCAGATAGAACTCGATCCATTATTGAGGGCTGAGCTGAGCTTTCTATTTCACAATATCTCACGCCGCTGTCACACTTCAAGCAGCAGTTCAATAATCTGATGTTTTATTGATCCCCTTAGGGATTTTTTCTTTTCCTCTTTGCCCAATTTCACAGGTTAGAGGTCAGACTCAACTACAGAGCTACATCCCTGGACCTGCCAGTGATTCGTCTGGCTCAAAGGTGCAACATCTGTTTTCAAAACAAAGACTTGAGCCTTAGACCTTCAGTAAAAACAACAATACACAAATCTTCCTCCCAAACATTTCAAGGCTTTTGTTTCCCTCAGAACCAAGCAGTAACCTATGACACAGCAAACTACCCCCATCGCCTTTTAAACATCAATCCAGAACTACTTTGATTTTACTTTTACACACAAAGACACAAAGCTCTGACAGATTGGTGGATGGTGAGCTTGCAAAATGCAATACCACAAGAACTTTATTTTGAGCTGTATTAGGCAAAGCCGTTAGTAATGACTCATCCAAATAGTGTAATGAGCAATATGTTTTGAAGAAGCTATTACTTCATAGGTTTCCTATAGTCTGGGGGTTGCTGACGTGCCGTACATATCTTGGTAAAAGAAAAAGTGGCCGGTTTATTCACTCACTGTTACCAGCTTTAGTACTAGATTTGGTACTTGACACAAGTCCTCACTTAAGTCCTTTATAACCACAAACGCTAACGATAAAATCTGCTTATAACTTAGGGCTCTATAATTTTGCCAAAGTATGCTTCCTTATGAGATAAAAAAAAAAGAAAAGAAAAAGACAAAACAATGCTACAGCTATAAATCTTTTCTCACCTGTCTGGCAATGACAGCACCTAAACAATTACTGATGATGCCTCTTTACGAGCGCATTCCTTTGAGTAAGTTTCTTTTTCTTATTTTTTAATGTGCAGGATCAGATTCTCTTCTCTGATGCCCTTTAGCGCTTTCTACTGAAGGCTCCACTGTACTTGTATGAGCTCCTGCTGCTTACTCTGACCTTGTCGTTACAGCTCCTCCACTCTTCAAGTCTGGCAAAGCAATCATTGACATTGACAGCGAGGCAACCTACAGGGCTGGAAAACTAGGACATAACAGGAGAGTCTTGAATGTCCAGCCAGTCTTTCCAACTATACTGTCCTTGAATGACAAACTGTGCAGGAAAAATTTAAATTCATGTTAAAGTTTAAAAGACTATGCCTTATTACCCGAATGACAGGTGAGTTACTCCACAGAAGTGCAGCCTCCTCAGATTTATCCCTGATGACTAAATGTTGAAATCAAAATATCAGAGCTGCAGTTTAAAAACTAAGCGCCGACAGAACCAAAGACACTCGTATGTACGGTGTTTGAGTAACAAGCAGCACTTTTTGTTGGACGCAGGAGCAGATTGAACTTATTTGGCAGAAGTTCATTAATTTCAAAGATTTATTTTATTACAGGTTTAATTAATTTAACAAATCAGGCTTAGTTGAAAAAGGTTACTTTTAAGAATCTTTGAAAAAATAGCTAATTTGTTTGAAGCTTTACAGGAGAGCAGATAAATTATAATTACTCTGTGGTGGTAAGCTGTCATAAAAAAAAGCATATTAAACTTTTAATAAAGAATTTTAAAAAAGTCACATATTTTTAATGAATTTAAATGTCACTGAATACTTTATATTCTGTTTTTAAGGAGCTGTTTTTTCAAGCAATGGGCTAATAAGGCAAATAAAGCAAATAAAACCATGACGCTTTAATTGACAAATCATTTCCTGTCTGGAAGGTGACGCGTTAGTGACATCAAGATTGCTCACCACTCCATAGGCGACTGTGTCACTGTAGGATCGTAACTCTGGGTAGATGTTGGACAGGAACCAGCTGAACGGTCGGCACTGGAGTCTGGACCGGAGGGCCTTTCTCTCAGAAATGTCTCCGATGTCTATTCCTGAGTTCTGGTAGAGGAAACAAACACATCCTTCACACTTGGAGCCTTTCACAAATACTCCAAAGCTCACGCAGTGCCTTAACTACAGTTATTTCAGCTTTTGGAGCTGCATTGTTGGAATGAATCTAAAAATAAGAAGTGCAGAAATCAGGTCCTCGAGGCCTTTTCAGCACTTTTACATCTGTAGAATGACAATGAGAGAGCTAAAGAAGATAAGAGCGCAAAATGACAGCAAGCAGCAAGAAACGTTTGGAGAGTAAAGCCAGGGGGACGTGTCATTCAGTGAAAAGAGACGGGTTTTTTTAAAGGAAAGCTTTTAGTTTTCACTGGAATGCTCAGGCAGAACCTGTAAATAATGTCTGTTTTGAGACAATTTTTATTTTTTTGTCATCTGTATGTATTATGAAGACAATCTCAAACCATTAAACAAATAAAAAAATATGGCCATTGGCCTAACCCGTAATCCAGAAAATACTGTTCAAGGCCTTCACAAAATGTCCTTGAAATGTTCTGTTGAAAATACTACAGAGACACAAAAAAACCCATCCCTTTTCGGCTTCGTTCAATGCATTTGGCCTTTTTAAGGGCCGGAGTCAGACTCTAAGCTCCGCCCTCCACCTCCACTGCCGGTGCCTCTTGAAGTTGGTGCAGCAAATGCAAGAAGATGTGAAGTTGGGTTGAGATAAAGGTGGAGCGGTAGGGTAAAGCCTACACTAATCTGGATCTGTGATGTTACAGTTTCCCACAAATCTGAACCGCTCACACATTTTCAGACGCAGGCAGCTTCAAACAAACATGGACACGGTTGTAATATCTGAGCTTTTGAGTACTCAAGCATAGAAAAATTAGTTTTTTCCCCTTACAGTATGTCCTCTTTAAATCATACAAGAAAAAGAAAACAGATATTGTAGACAGCAGCAGGACCAGTATTGGGAGAAATGCATTTGAAAAGCAATCCAAAAAAAGAAAAGGCATGTACAGAGAGTTACTGAATTATAAACATAATATACAACATATCTCTACATATATTTAGTTATTTTACAAGCTTATATTTTAATTTTGTGTCAAAGCAAATTCACAAGAGTTGTTGAAACAACAAAAGTCAAAAATTGAAGTAATACTAGTACTTGCACACTGCAAGAAAAAATTCCTTTTTTAAATAAAACTATATGACACTGACACAATTTTAATTTTGTAAAATTAATTAAACAAAATAAAAGTAAATTTAAACAACAGGACGTAAGTTTAGAATTAAAAAACAAACAAACAAACAAACAAAAACACACATCTACTCCACAGAAAACGTCCAGTGTTGCTCTGCGAGCTTTCACACTAAAACTCTTGAGGAACTGCCTCTGCAAACTCGTCGTACCCAAACCTTGCTCATGGCTGCCAGCAGCTGGCTGGTTCGCAGTAACTGTAAATCACAATCAAACGTCCAGCTGGAAGCTTGGAAAGACAGATTCTCCTGTGATCGTAAATGGCAAGAATCCAGCTACCTGACATCGTGTCTGTAGAGCAAAACTGCATTTCTCAATGACTCTGATATAAGTATCTCTGTGGAAGTTTAAATTTAAATTTAAAATCTGAACATTTATATTGTCACATTATCAGAAACGTATGCAGTTCATTAAGACTTTGTTCAGGATGGTTCTGCCAATCCTGGGAACGTTGTCCCCACTGGGATATTCCCTTTGTCACACAGAATTAATAAAAAACTCTTGCACACATGATGCAACAGTCATTTGCTCAACTCATTATCTCTTCTCCTTGACTGCCATTAGTCCTGGTTGCTAGTTGATTTGCAACAGCCTCGAACACATATAAGCTTGTCCACAATTATGCCCGTGCACGGATAGTACGAGTCAAGCTTCACCCATGCAGTCTGCTTACCTGCTGCGGGACATTCCAGGCCATGTAGACGTGACTCTTGTACTGGTCCATCCAGACCTCAGCCACCCTCAGAGCGTTCCTGCGCACGTGAGCGGTCAGGTTCTCCGTGTAGGGCTTGTGGGCGCGCTCGATGTGTGCGATCCTGGAGCAGGGCAGCACCTCCACGCTGCCGCCACACTGCCAAACCTTTGTTGGAACAAACATGCATATACATGTGAGTGGCAGCAGGTAATTCCAGGATAAGAGGTGCATTTGTTTTCAGCACCTGCCAGGTTCCTGTCATTTAACCCTCCTCTAAAAAGGAGATTAAATCCTTGCTGTGACGGAGCCTGAAGGATGGCATTAATACGAAAACAGAAGTATCATGCTGGAAGGCACATCCAGCTGCTCACTGCTCGCTGTTGTCAGTTGAAGCTGTCAGGTTTGTCCACACACGCGTAACGACAACCTTCTGAAATGTTCACCAGCAAACGTGTACGTCTCTGGTATTGACTTTATCTGTAGTAGTCTTGATCTAAGGATCTAAACTGTGGATGCAAGCATTGTAATGATTAGATTTCCTGCCTTCTAATATATTACAAGATTTTTATCAAGCAATCAGGAGATTAAAAAAAAAAAACTACAAAAAAACCCAAACATGAAGACATTTAGCAGAGTGCCTTGTCTTTAAATCTGCACTCATCTCAGGGTTAAGATTCGAACCCTGAAACGTGCACAAACAAGTATGGCAGTTTAGGGACACCACGGGTAGACATAGTATCCCGAATAAACGAAGAGATGATCCTGAGATTTATCGGCAGGAGACGCCACACAATGATCTTGAGGAAGAAAGACAGTGTCCGCTTGAAGCAGCAGACACTGAATGCTGCTGCTCAGAGGGATTTTGCTTAAATCACTACTTGAAAGAAGTGCCAGGTTAAAATACTTGCCAGTGCATTTCTGTCACAGAAACAAAACAGAAACAAACAAAGAAAAACAAGAAAAAAATGCCTCTGTGGTCACGCAACAAAACTGTGCAGCTAAAAGAAGATGTGCATGTTAAAGAACGAGGTAAACATATGCAAATTCTCTACGACAGTTGCTCAGACAATTCTGCAGCAGGGATCTTGGAATTTACTGTAACAACCAAACAAATCCCGGAGAATACTAATTTGAATAGAAACTGATTTCCTCTCTGCTTTCCAGCCATGCACATTGTGTGTATGCTAATCCAGGCTGCCTGACAGCCTCCTTCTCTGCATCCTTTCAAAGCAACAGCAGAGCAACAACTTCACTGGTGAGCTGGCCTGATGCCCAGACAGGAGCACAAGCTAGAGGCAAATACAGAGGTAGTACATGCCACGTCCAGAAATACCGCAACGCTCTCTGCGCGCAGGATTTACAACAGGGGCTAAAGTAGACGAAGCCATCGTTCAAGGATAGCAATCAGTGTCTGAGAGTGTGGGTGTTCACAGCGAGTGAAACACTCAAACACACCAACAAGCAACAGTAATGAAAAGGAGAATATATATATATATATATATATGTGTGTGTATATATATATATATATATATATATAAAAGAATGAAAGGTGAACCAAAAGGCAAACAGAGAGAGAAATAGGTAAACAAAAAGAGAGAAAATAACAGCCGTCAAGCAGTTGGGCAGAATTAAAGCTCCTCATCAGCTTACTGAGTTATTTCGTCGTATTTTTTTTTTTTTTTTACTCAATTTTTAATAGGATAAAACAGAATGCTGCCCATTACCCTCCAACCTAGAAAAAATCCCCAACTTTATAATAAATATGAGTAGTAGGAGATTATGTTTGTGTGCCACATGCAGTGCATTTATAACCGTAATTGTTCCTCAGCCTGTCTTTTCTATTTTTTTTTGTTTAATGTGGAACAAATTTCCATCCTAGACTTGCGCTTTTAAAAGTTTTAATGAGAAAATCAAAGAGAACAACAAATAAAGCTGTAAATTATTAATTATGTCAAGGATGACTGCTTGAAGTAATTAAGAAAAAAAGATGATTTTAGAAAACCATATTAAACATGCACCATATTATAGCGTGACGTTAGATGAGGCTTCATAAAAGACATCTTTATCACAATGGCAGCATGTGGCCCAGAAATACAGCATGCTTCTGCAAAAACCGAGGCGTAGATGGAAACAAAAACAGATTTCTGCGAACAAAAGGTGTGTCTGTTTTGTATGAAGAACATAGAAATAGTACAAACTAGCTGTTTTCAGGCTTAAACCCTGAGCTGAACTCAACACACGATGAATTATTTAGAGTAAAAGAAATGCCCTTGAGACATGAGTGAAGAACCGATTTTGTCAAAGTAACACTCTTTATTTTGTTAAAACTGAAAACAGGGGGGTCTTTGTGGCGCAATGCGATACCTCAGGGGCTGCACTGGATCGCGCTCTGGCGACTGTGGTGACAGTTTGAGTGCAGCGATGCCGCTGTCATAGGCAAGAAAAAAAAAAATTTTAAAATGATTTGAGCTTTGTGCTGGTGCACATGCAGAATGCACATCAGCACAAGTACACTGTGGTCATCAGGGGATGGACATAGTCAACAACACTCAGGTAAGCTGTGGTGTTTAAATCATGCAAAGCGGGCACTGATGGTGCTGACATCACCAAAAGCTCTGAAGTGATGATAAAAGACAGGGTGGATCCATGCTTTCAAGTATAGTTTGATCCAAATTCTGACCTATTAACCAAATGTTGCAGCAGAAATTTAGATTGATCAGCCCAGGTGACTTTATTGTCATTATTGTATTATCTGATATAACTAAGCTTGCTGGAACTGCAGCCTCATAAGTGGCACCTCCTACAGGTGTGGTCCATCTGCTTCAAGGTTCGATGCTGTGTGTGCTCGGAGATGCTCTTCTTCACAGACTATTGAAGGCAAGTCAGCTGCCAGTCTGGCCATTCCTCTCTGAACCCCTGCATCAACAAGATATTTTCGTCCAGGAAACTGCCGCTCACTGGATATTTTCTATTTTTTGGTCAGTGCTCTTTAAAACCTCAAGATGGTTCTGCATGACGTTCCCAGTAAATCAGCAGTGTCTGGGAAGATGAACAGGCCTTCCTAATAAAGATGTTGGTGAGCATAAATAAAATAAAAAGCATAAATCCTTCAAGCTCTAATGTTCGGACCTCTCTCTGATGTGCTTCTCCACCAGAACGGGTTCAGTTCAGTTCTGTGATTGTTGTCATCGCTCCAGTAGGAGACTGATGTGCACCGCTGCGTGTGTCTTAGGTCTCTTTCCGCGTATGAAAGTGTAATGTGAGCAGAGACACTTGGAGGGGGCATCTGATGGGGATGAAATAACATGAGCTACCGGTGTCGAATTGCTCCTGCAGAGAGAACGGCCGTTCCCGGCTTTGCTGTTATTCCACACTGCACGATCCAGCCAAGTCTTCCCTGCACTAATTTCAACAGATGTTTACCTAATTTGTCTGTACAGTGAAGGCTTCACAGAATTACACGATAAAAAAATTTATAATAGAGGGTTTGGAAGTAAATGGAAATACTTTAAATAAAGTAGATGGCCTGTCTGTGTATGGGGATCATCTAATTTTCCATTTTCTTCTCAAGGAAATCTAGTTCAGGCACAAAGACAAAGCATTGGCAGATGGGATCAGGCTAGTTTTTACTCCTGCCTTGTTCAACTTCATCTGATAGCAAGGTTATTGTATTTGACCTTCTGTCACCAGCAAATAGTGTTTGTTCTGAAGCTGAAGTTGCTTTACTGGTGTGCACTTGTTTGAACAGAGCACCAATGAGGTGTTGTAAGGCAGAAATGTATGAAAACAACTTAAAACAACAGGTGATGACAAGGTTTCTGCATTTTTTTGAGAACAGTAAAATAATCACAAAGCCGATTCACATTTAGACCTCAAGAAACCGATCCTCGAAAGCTGTGCATCAAATCTAGATCCGACACAAGCAGAGTTTTGGGAATGATCCATGTCAATAAGACGACAGTGTGTCTGCCGTCCAGCAGCTCGATTCAAGGTAGGACCAGCCAGGAGCTGAGATCAAACCTGCCCTCTAATGACAAGGCGCTGTAAATTACTCCACACCGAGCCTGAGTCAACAGTTTCTCTCCAATGTCTCCTGCATCCATTAAGTCTTGAACCACTGGCGTCTTCTTGGGAATAATTTGTGGGCCCAGAACACGTGCGCATCTGCAGAGCCGTCTGCCTCAGGACATCTGATCAGAGACTGAACCAGTGAACTAAATCTAAATGACGTCACGTTGATAAACATCTGCAAAATGATATAAATCCCATCAATGCTAAAATCTAAAAACTGAAAAAAAAAACAATCCCAGAACACATTAGAAGCTATAGCAGAACTATGAAATAAAAGCAAGTAGCGCATATTTGCTTCATTGGATTTGAATGTAATATAGTTATATCTCATTACTGCGCTCTCAGTTTGGGTGAGTCATGCTGAGTGACTCAGGTGAATGACTGATACAGCTCTCATTCTGTCACATTAAAGGTCATCTGTCTACTTCTGCATTCTGGACATGCCTGATATTCAAGATATTTCAATTTGGACAGTAGCAGTGGCTGCTGCCTCTGCAGTAAACAGGCCTCATATAACATTATTTAACAGCTATTTAATTTAACACACAAATATGATGGGGTGTTGAAACGTTCAGATTTGCTGTGTGGTTTGCTGTGGATGTGCAGCCAATAAGAGACAGTCTCACCCTGATGCCAAGCTCCACATTTTCTCCACCGTAAATTTCCATGCCCTCATCTAGCAGGCCAATCTCTTCAAAGTATTTTCTGTCCACCACGAAGCAGCCAATCAGAGCAGGGCTCCTGAAATATAAGCGAAAGAGGGGAACAGAAGTGGTTGGAAAAAAGCAAAACATTGTTTTGTGAATGTACAGCACCAAGAGTTTCAATGCAAAATATTCCTCAAAGGCTGAGTCCTAAATGGTAATTAGCCTCTCACTAGGGATCAACACCCTGAGGATCTACTCTTTCAAGAATAGCATTTGATGCCGCTGTCAAAATGAGACCCTCCCTACAACAAGAAATTCAGGGCATGTTGTGAAAATGTGGGAGGGTGGCATGCACACATGGATAAACATCCAACCGAATCAACGGGAGTGAAAAATAATTCCTATTAGTATTCACACTATCAGTCCCACACATCTCCTGTGATCAATATGAAATACAGGATTGTCAAAAACAGCTTGTTGGGATGAAAATCTCTTTTTTGTAGATGTACCGATTGGAAAACAGAAAAAAAAAATTCTGAAACTAAAACCCTAAAAACCCTAAAAAAAAAAAAGTTAATAGAAACTAGATCCTTCCTCTGCAGGAATACCAAGAATTCACAGCTCAAACGTTAGTTGTTTTTGATAGTACAGTAAATGAAGCAATGTGATGCAAATAAAAGACTCACATTCAAGATCATGAAATGATCACAAATGGTGATAAAACACACATCATGCACAGTTGCTCAATCAGTGCTCCTGAACAACATTTAGTTAAAGAACTGCTCTGTCAAGCGGTTAGTTACTTTTTGAAAGGAATCGACACCATGCCTAAACTGCAGCCGGACAGATGCTATGGCTTCAAAATGGTTTCTTCCCAGTGGGTTTCCGTTGGGAATGTTAACTCAACAAAGTAATGCATGGAATGCTGAGATAAGAAACGGAGAAACTGCGGGAGGAAACCTGCAGAGGTTTAAATGTGTTCAACTCCATCTGGATTAGAGGCGGGGCGTATTTCCACATCAGCTAATTTAGTATCCGAGATCTAGGTCATTTTCACCTGCAGCAGTAACTTTTAAAACTTGCTGGTTCTCTTGCAGCTTTATATTTTGAAGTCACAAAGTCAAATGTTATTTGGCTGGACTACAATGATAGTTTTCTAACAATTAACTTGGCCTTTACTCAGAGTTTTAGAGCTTTGGGTAAACTGGTTGGGTTTAGCAGGATGGACAGATCCAGGAAGTCTTTTAGTGGTTAGACACTTTGAAAGAAGAATTGCGTTGGTATCACTCCCCATATTTATAAGCTGTCAGTGCCCCATACAACATAGATTATGCTTAACACCAGAGTGAAAGTCAAACTCAAGGCTGGTACCTCCGCAGCTTGAACCATTACGTTTCCAGGTTGAAGTCACGGAGGCAGCAGCCCCACCAGAGGAGACCAGACATCCATGATGCCGCCTCCAGCTCTTCCAGGAGTAAACAGAGACATTCCCTGGTCAGCTAAGAGATATGCGTTCTCCAGCATGTCCGGGATATGCCCTGGGGCCTCGTTCCAGTTGGATAACCTTGGAACAACATGGAGCTAATACAGTACTGTCTGACTACTTCTGAACTCCCATACATTGTGCATTATGTACTAACTTTTAAATTGACTACATCTCCCACAGGCTAGAGTATAAACCTAAATTAAAGCTGAGAGGTGGCTCTTTAATGAAGCATCCATTGCTTTATTTGTAATTTAATTTCCTCAAGCACAACACAGCTCGAAGAACAAAACAAAATGTAATGATCCAGATACTCACAGTCTAGACTGTGACCCAGTATTTTCTTCCCTTAACCAGGAAAAAAAAAAACAAGATGAAATATATTTTCTTTTGACACAACTGAAACTCATTGAGCACTTTGGGATCATCTCTTCTGAGCGATTCACTGGGGTGATTTGAAGAAAATATACATAAGCAGATGGAGAAATAAGCAATTGCTGCTATTCATCTATTTCCCTTTATAGTACAGAACATGATATGTCCCTTTGTCTTTGCCCAAATCTATACAGATTGCACCACTGGCTTGCTTCCCATAAAGCTCAGTAGCAGGTGTTTTGTTCCCTTGCAGATAATAGTGAGCAAGCAATTTTGGTTTTATTGGTGGGATTTTTTTTATTAAGTAGCTTCTGCAGGCTCTGTGTAATCTTTATGTCTCAGGCTGCCCTGCGATGCAGAATATCTGGATCACTACATCCACTTTAAAACATGCATTTGCAGTGATTGTGGCAAAAACTACCTGCTCGGGAATTAAAAAAAAAAGAAAAGCTTCTCTTTGTTACGATTATTGTGCCTGATGGCTTTGTTGCATTCCCCAGATTCAAAATGGATTTGGGATAACTGAAACTACAATTATCAGAATTTACATAAATAATCTTTTATGGGGATTAGAGGTAAATCCTAAAATTAACAATCTTAGCAACTGATCTTATCCAAATCACTGTGATATGCCTTAAGTGAAGTTATTATTAATAAATCCAATGCTGGCGTTGGATTTCTTTCATGATATGAAGGCATGTCAACAAAGTGATAGTTCATTTTTTAAATATTTTTTGTCATCATTGTACAATTTTCATACAACAACACTAAAGACCCTCTCCTTTCTACCTTATAGGGGCTGTGTGGTTGCGTTGCGTCCACCAGGACTTTGGAGGGTTGAGGTACCGGCACCATAGTTCCCAGTCAAAGCCCTGAGCAGACAATGGGTATTCCTCAATCTCAAAGGTGTCATACTTGATGTTGTCAAAAGAGGGAGAAACTACTCGCGTCCGGTCCTCCTTTATCCGCTGCAGAATAGGTTCTGCCCTGTGGGATGACAAAGCACAGACAGAATATGTGTAAAACATGAGAGTAAGTGAATTCAAGGCTGAGCAGCGCTGTGTTAGATTGAAAATGTAACCCCTATGTTCCTACATGGCTATTAATTTCCTGTAGGGAGTATGTCATGGTGCAAAGGCATTCTCTAAGGAAACAGTTTATGCTGAATGAGTGAAACATCCCATTTATAAACTGCATCACAGTTGTCAGGATGGGGCTGGGGCAGATCTCACATTTACAAAATGCCAGACTATCACTCTTGCGGTTGGAGTTCATGCCCAGACTCATGCCTGCAATTTAGGGGACATATAGTGATTTTGTAATAGGAATAGAAGTGTATTTCAAGCTGTAGTATCTGAAATAGTCTCTGGAAATGTTGGATACAAATGTTGCATGAAAATGTTGTACCTGGACACATGTTGTGGGTTTAAATACTGTTTCAGTTTCTTCCCAGAAGGTTTTTCTTGTGAATACTAACTTGACAAATTAGTGCATGGGATGCCAAGATAAATAAAATTGAGAGACAGCAAGAGAAAACCGGCAGAGATTTAAATGTGTTAAAGTACATCTAGAGGTGGTGTGATTTCACTAGTCAGTTGATTTAATATTTTCTAGATGTGGCTAAGTTGCCTCCTGAATTAGTCATAATTAAAATTCTACTGGTTCTCCTTTTGTTTTAAATTCTGAAGTGCAGTGAATGCAATTTTGGCAGCAATGCCTTGAAACAGCCATTTCCTGTATGATATTGGATTAAAATAGGGGGTGCAAACTTTTGCATGACTGTACATTTTTATTGTACTCCCAGTCTCTAAATAGGTACAATCCATATGAGGGAAGATAAAAGCTGTAGAACTTTGTGTCTCTGTGATATTTTCTTAAGAACTCAAGACATTGTGTCAATTTATCAAACAAAAAAAAAAAGTGCCTAACACATCTCTTAAGGTTATTCAGCAGGACACAGTCTGGTCCTTCCAGTTATTTTTAATGCACTTGAAAGCTCCTCTGTGAAGACCACTTCATCAGCTTCATCAGTGCTGCAGCGTGGGGGACTGATGGGGTTGGATTCATCAAATTATAACCGCCTGTCCTGATTTATGGACCTGTAAGTGGAAAAAAAAACATGTTCCTAACAGAGTAAGAATACAGACATAAAAAAAAAAGATATTTCTAGTGTAAAATAAATCAATTGTATTTATCTCAGGCAGATAATAAAGGCTTGTGACTCAAACCAAACAGGTTTTCAAATCAGATTCAGTAATTTATGTGGAATATTAACGGCATTTCTAAAAATTACCACCTATTTTTATTATTTTTAATTTTTAGGTCCTTATGTCTTGTGAAAAGATAAACATGCAACTGAATGATTCCAATTTTCCTAAAAGCTAAAAACACCACTGTGATGAATAAATCTCTGAAGTCAAATAAAAAAAAAAAGTTCTAGGAACTAAAACTGCAAACCAGACTGAAGCTAATGATGCTCTTTCTGCTTTATATGTAAACTGGCAACAGTTTTGATACAATAACCTTGAATAAAACTGAAATGTTGGGATGCATGTTCATTTGTTTGATAGATTTTTGTGTAGCTATACAGTAGTAGTTCTTTATCATTAGAAAAATACCCATTATATATATGGTCCTTATTAACATAATAAAACAAGGAAAAGTACTATGAGGATAAAAGGGTAGACAACGAGGCGGGAACGCAGCGATTCAGTGTGAAGGATCCTGAGTGAATCTGTATTCCTGACTGGATGAGGAAGGTCAATCCCATCGGGCAGTGAGGATGAGGGTGAATCAAAGACGTCTACGTGAGGACACCCGTGGGATGGCAGAGCAGTCAGAGAGTCAGAGGAGTAATTCAGAGTCTGAAAAAGTGAAGTCCCAAAGAGAAACTCGTCCATGCAACTTAGTCCTTTGACCTGAATCAAAGAACGAAGTTTGGAAAATGGTTGGAAAAGTCAGTACTAGTGAGGATGAAGGAGCTGTGATACAGTCAGCTGAGGGGAATGACAGGAAGTCTGAGGAGGATGGATACAGTCCTCAGTGAAAGAACTGCAGGATTCAGTTGATGTTGAATGCAAAGTGCAGCTGTGATGACAGACAACTGGAAGTTTGTGATGTCAGTTCAGGATTTGTTGGACAGTAGTGACATGGACAAGTGTTACCGGGTTGAAGAAACCCAGTGAAAAAAAAAGTAGGTCCAAAACAGATAACATCTGTACACAAGAAGACATGTTGTTTTAATCATAATGAAAGGAACCGACACTTTTTTTATCTTAACTCATGCTTTGAGTGTTTTGATGTGCTAACCAACATTTATTCTTGTCGCATGTGTCCATTAATCCTCGTTTCTGTCACTCAAGTGACGTCCGGGACAAGGAGTGATGGAGCTGAAATATAGGCTGCCGCAGCTCTGGCCGAGCTCTGCAGGAACCCGGGGTGGCTGCTGCTAGATCTGAACCACTGCTCTGACACAGGTTCAGCGAGTCCAGCAAACCGGCAGACTAGCTGGACTAGCGTGTCCAGCGGCTAGCCTCGGCGAGCTGCCTTCAGGCCGCCGCAGGTGTCGCTGCTGCCGGCTGCCCTGGTGTGGCAGAGCCGGTTGCAGTGGTATGTTGGCAAACCGAGGGCACATCAGACAGGATCATCTTTGAACTAAGAAAGATTATGCTCTTGTAGGTCTTTACTCAAAGCTCAAGTTTGGCACCAAGAGATTCAAAGTGCTGACAGCGAACCATTAGACACCACATAATGCAGTTGTCACTCAAATAGTCACTCATTTATATGCTTTTAACTTATGAGGTATATTAAAAAAAACAAAAATAAACCACCTAAAAAAACTAAAGAGGTCATGGATGTAAAATGAGACAGAACCATCATGCACACTAATTCTGACAGACAATTATAGATCCGCTATCAACCTCACACGCCTGTTTTGGGACTGTGGAATGAAGATGGAATACCCAGAGAATTCCGAGTCAGGCCCAAGAAGGACATACAATCTTTTTTAATGCATTTCATCTCTAGTTTTACTCTGCATATGTTGGTATGCCTGTTGGTATGAGTCCTTGTATATAAATAAGCTTTCCCTGCCTTACAAACATGACAGAAAAGTTCCAGCTGGAATTCTATCCGGGAACCTTCTTATAACCACCACCATAACGTCCTGCTTTAATCCAATACGTGGTATTTATTTTTCCCTAAGGATGTGGTTAAATTTTATCCTCTTAACCCTAGCACTGCTGAAAATAAAACATTTAATTAGAAAATAATGGACACAGTTCATCAAAAAAAAAACAAAAAACAACTTGCTTATTAAAAACAGCAAGAGCATTTTGGTCTTTACACAATGAAAACTATGTGAAGACTTGGCATGATTGCTGACAGAAATGTGGAAAAAGATTGATTTCTGTTTTAAGTCTTGCAGGACAAACTGGATGAGGCGATTATTTAAATAAAAACTATGGTTGCATGTCTGCAGAGGGACACAAACCAGAAACTGTGCCTTACAGTCATTCATGTTTATCAGTTCAGCCCCACAGAGACAGATAAAGCCTAATGATAATAACTTCCAAAAGCTGCGACATCAGAGAGGAGGGTGGGGAGGGGCTTTTATCCTTCACGCCAACACTTCCTCACGACCTGCACCTCAACTCCTTTTTAAATACATCTACAATAGACAACAAAACATAAAATATGAACAATTAGGCTTCTCAGAAAACCCTGAAAACCAGTCAGAGGGAGAAAACTTTAAATTAGGTTGGTACAGAATGAATAAGATTATCACGTCAAAGAAAAGGTAAACGCAGCAGGCTTTACAAAGCCAGGCTCTACAGAAGAAATTATTTTCTCACAGCTGAATATTAAATTATGTATATTTGCTTTGAAACACATGGTGGGAAATCTTTGATTAGATGAAGCGTAGCCTTAGTAAATGGCAATTAATTATCTTCTAGTTTATGGCAACAAAGCTGAAATTATATTTCACTCTTTATTACCTAGCAGCATCAGGGTTTTGAAAGTGGTTTTATAATGATAAGCTTTTCATTTCAGTTATTTAAGTAATAAAATAAAATAGAAATAAAAATTCTTTAGCTTAAAAATGTTCACACTAACATCCCTTTTGACTGAATCTTGTTTTGTGTTGTTTATCATACTAACAACTTAGCTTTAAAAACAGAAAAGAACCAACTCTGACTTGTGTTTGAAAACATCTTTTCTTGTTCTTTATTTTTTATAGGCTATAAGCTTTCCTTATATGTCACTGTTTCTTTAGGTTTGGCTAAAAACTGAATTGTTAGGTTTAAAACAAAAACAACCTGGTAGAGTGTACCAGAATACTGTGTTTGGTCCACGGAGTACTGCCCTGGAAAATGAGGATAGCTCCTGGCTTCTCTTTTCCAAGCATGTCACAACTGACTTGGGTGATTATCGTTACCCTGGTAACCAAACACAGGGCTTTGATTGAAAATGGCACAACAGTGTTTTTTTTTTATATAGTAAAATATCAGTTAAGTTCTATTTGAAGAAATATTAGATTATTTTTACGAAGCATCATCAAGCTCCTGCTTCCCTATAAACAGCAAAACCCACCCAGGACTCCCATCCCAGTGGTAACTCATGACAACTGCTTCCTGCATTATTGCACCATGTCAAATATTAACAAAAATAGTCCATGATGACTGTAAGGCGCAGTTAACTCACAGCACTAGAGTGCACAGGTAGCAGAGGTGGCTAAGAGGCCCAAGAAAGTAGTGATGGAAGAAATGAGGAAGAGATAACCACGCAGAGACGGAGAGTTGTAAACCCTTGGACCTTTGTGTCGTTTTAAACGTTCTGCTCCCTGATTGAGTTTGACAGGCTTTAAGTGCCAACGTTCTAACTTCCAGGATGAAGCCAAATCGGAGGTCAGAAAAGCTGCAGTTCCTCAACTCACCAGTCTCTAGTGTCTCCCATGTTAAAATGTCCAAACTTTGCAGCAGAAATAAAAATATTTACATTAGTGATCAAAAAATGGTTTTGATCTCCATAGCTAGATTTCACGTCCATAGCAACTGTATGGGGGTAAAATGCTTTTGTAACACATCGTGTTGAATTATATGAATGAATATAATTCACTGACGCACAACTGCCTGCTTGTGCTGACTGCGGCTGCGCAGTCATTTCTGATGTCACCGCTGAAACAACATCAGAAATGGGCCGACGAGCTACAAATGTTTGCCGGCAGCGTCGCAGCTTCTCTGGCGTGGACGAGCTGAGGGTGCCGGGAGTTGTGGCGGATCAATTCAGGATCCTTCCAGGCAGAAGTCTGCTGGGACGCGCGTCCAACCAGCCCACGCTGCCTGTGGGCTGGCTGAGCTAACCGAGCGGCTGCTGCTCCCAGCAGAGCTCTGCGAGGACGCTCTTCAGCTCTCACAGTACCCATTTCAGATGTTGTTCTAGCAGCGGCACTTAAAATGAGTATGTTTGAACAGATTTGATAAGAATAAATGTAGTTAATTAGCATCACAGATGATCCAAAGCTAAGCTAGACAAGCTAACACATGTAACTGTGACACATGTGAAACATGGTGCTGTGCAGTAAAAAGGAAAAAGGAGGGTTCAAAAATACCCTTTAGAACATCTGTGGGTGACATTACTGGGGGTTTGTTTAGTGTGGTAGGAAAACGTAATGTTTATACGACAAGAAGTTATGGTAAAACTGCATCCTGTACATTTTCTGTCCATTACACCAAAAGTGGGGCTGGAACAGAACTTGTGTTTAACCTTTTGCTTCAGAAACAGGTATGCATCTTTATATATCTGAGCGGTTCGGCAGGCATCAGTTTACAACACAGCATGCCGGCTTGTGGGGATCCATTACTGCCCCACGTTCAAATGCGCCTCATCTCTTCACAAAGGTAGGAGTTTGTAGCGAACATTGCAGCTGCTGTTGACTACATGGACAAAGAGCTTCGGGCCAGATGAGCCTCAACTGTTTTCACACAGCAGTTCAGTTTGAAGACAGTTTAGGAAATTGCTCCCATTTCTGCAGATCCTACTTACTAACATGTAACATCGTATTGTGTAATTATCTTATTTTCAGTGTACTTTTTTTTTTTTTGCGATAACTAGAGGATCCATATAAAGTAGGGATGAGAGATTAAAGGAGAATTACTGTGATAACAGCTACACAATCTCCAACATAAAACGCCCATAATTACTTGTCTTCAACTTTAGCAACATTGCAGAGAATTACAGTGAACAGTGGAGATTATTAAGAAGATCAAGCAGTCAGTGATTTGTGGGTAATTATACAGCAATTTCTCACTTTCTGCAAGACGAAATGTATAATCTGTGAAAGGGTGGGCAGGTTTCACAGCCCAGAGGATATAGGATTAAGAGAAAGATATTAGAGGAGGAAGAAAAAAAAAGAGAAAACGAGAGGAAAGACGAGAACTCAGAAGTGGGGAGGCGTGGACGCCGTTTCTTCATTAGTACGTGTGAAATCAGATGTGTTCCCGAGAATGCTGATAACATCGAAACAATCACAGCACCAACTTATCGCAAGAACAATCGGCACCAGGCCAATGAGAACTTAAACACCAGCACAAATTATTAAAAAAAAAAAAAAAGAAGAAGTGCTGCTCAACAGCTGTGCTCTTTTGTGTCTTAGAAAAATGATTTCATTAGTCATAGACCAATAAACCCATGGTGGCAATACGTAGGAGGTTTGTGTGGGATCCTTGTGTTGAAGGAGATGTGTATAAAGAGAGGGAAAGAGCGAGAGGGAGGACTGGAGTGGGTGAAGGAGTGCCAGGGTTAGGAATCGTGTATCTGTCTTTTTTCTAATCTGGTACACAGCAAAAACAAATGCTGTTTTGGCTCCAACCCAGACATTGTAATGAAGTGTGTGGAGAAGAAAAAGAAGACGGCGCGCACAAGTGTGCAACCAGCACAGACTTGGATTCAAGTATGAGTCTAAATTTTCTCCGGCTGTCAAACTGATTAACACGTACAAAGCACAGTCGTTGTACCCGAGTGTTTTCAAGAGGGGAGCCTGAGGTGACAAAGTGTCCACTGCTGGAAGAGACTGACATTAAAAAGCATGTGGAAAAGAAAACAGCACTTGATTCTGTCAGAACAGCTTAAGTGTTACAAAGAGTAAAATGTTACGAGTCTCAGCTGCCTCATCAATGCGATAGTCTAAACATAACCCACTATGCTAATCGGGGGCAGTAATTAAGTACTGCTCTCATTACTTGCAGTTCTTAATGGATTCATTAAGAAACATTTCTGCCGTACCATCATACTTGTCTTGACATTTCACATGGGTGGCATTACTTGAAGTTCTTTGAAAAAAAACGGGAGTGATTTCCACTGAGTAGAATTTTAAATTAAAATGCAAATTATTAGAACAAAAAAAATGTATTTATGCAACAAATAATAAAGAGGGGCAATGTTATAATATGAAAAAGCTAGATATACAGGCAGAAAAAATGCAGTATTGTCCAAACTGAAAAGTAGTTACTCTGCGGTAAATACTGTGTATGTCTAGTAAACGCAGCACTAACTTTCAGAAAACCCATGTGGGTGTTAGTTTTCTTTTTTTTAAATAGCAGAATGATAACAATTGCTGTCCTTTGATGGTGCGCAGAAGGTGGAATCGTGGGGGAACACGTTTCAGGACTTATTCGTGGAGACCTTTATTGAACTTCTCTGGGAGAGTTTGAATCCCACTTACTTTTGCCTTGTGAACTGCAATTTAAAGTCCCTCGTGGATGCTATGCAACACCATTATATTCTCTCGTTCTGCAGTGAGTTGCTGCATGATTACTAGCCAAACAGACATGCCTAGTAGCAGTAATAGATCATTGTTTGTCTTGACATATACCCTTTCACTAAAATCATCATTCAAATGAGAAGTGAGTGCATTACACTGTAATGTCAGTTGTTTTCTAGGAGACATGATATCTTATTTGTCACATGCATAGTTATACGAGTACAACATGCAGTAAACTGCATCGTTCCTGACAAAGCAGCTGTTTATGACATGATGGAGCGCCATCAGTTACATGGATAGATAGATTGATAATATGACATGTTGTCAATCATCCTTCCATCCATCCGTCCTGCATGGTTTTGGACTGTGGGACGAGGCCAGAGTACGGGGAGAACAGGCAAAGTGCATGCAGAAAAGGCCCCTGCTGGGATTCAAACTGGAACCCTCTTGCTGTGAGACAACAGTGCTAAACACCAAGCCATCATTCCACCACCCATAGGTTGTCCTAATTTTATACAATGCAAAAAGAAATCCTAATCACTTTGAGCCTGTGATATTTAGGCGGGGCTTGTAGCTTTGATAGAGGATAGTTTTACTCCTCATGCATCTGCAAACCACATCCAGGAGTGAGAATCACAAGTGCAAGTACTTATAAGACAAAGAACTCCGGAGTTTGTTTTTTTTTTATCTTTGTGCTGTGGACTTCTTATGTGAAAAGAAATATATTCTAATTAGTGAAAATGTTCTCTTGGAGACAGTTATTGACAATTGTACCAAATGTGTTACCCAAAATACTAAGAAATGTGCCACAGCTGCCTCTGTGGCTCTGCGGAGCTCGGAGCTCGCACCTGCATGTGTGTGGGATATTTAGGAAAATGGGTTACACCTACACTACTGCCTGGTAGTAGTCATACCGAGGCAGAAAAGCAATATATGAATCAGCTCATAAATAGATTGATTTTTGCTGTTCAGTGTTAAAATTCGGCACTGCAGCTGCTCAGTTAAGACCATCCCTGAGACAATACCGCTCTGATTTGGCCTGCAAGCTCTCAATCCTCTCAGTATCAGATTAGTGTTCTTTCCTTTTTCCTTGTCCCAGCATTGCATTCAATAACCATTTGGAAGAGCCTTTCAAGCTGTTGTTTACAGCTGCAGAAAACAAGGGGGTGGGGATTGAAAACACTGTAGAGCTGATCCTCCAGGGACCGTGTTCAGCAGCAGTGCCGTGTCTACGGGAGCGCACTGTAAATGTTCCGGGTTAAAGCAATGGGTATCAGGGTAACAGCTTGTTTTTGAATAGTTTACGACCCAGAAGAGTTACATACAAGGAATAGTTGAACATTGGAAGCGCAGACAGGTAGATTTGATTTGGTGGCATGAGGTGGCAGGTGGTGGAGTTTGAAAAACGTCTTTTTATAATTTCACTTACATTGTTGACAGAAACAAAAGACAGAATATGACCTTGTCTATCAAGGCAACTAAGCTTGTTTTTTCTTTTCTCTTTTTGAATCCAAGGACATCCAGTTGCCTTGAATCGAACCTTTGAGCGTTACCATGACCGGAGAGTCTACACCGCCCTGGGGGCTACACATTGCCAGTTGGGGCCAACAGGCGAGTTGCTGCATGTACACATTGGATCGTATTTTTTTGCGGCAAATGAAGCTATATACTATTAGGTAAAACCTCCTACTCACCATCCAGTGTTGAACTCCACGTGTGCGTCGAACAGAGCCACCACAGGAGCAGAGGCTGCCCTCCATCCACTGACCCTGGACCGGATCAGTCCCTCCTGCTTGTCATGGCGGACCACCTTGATGAATCCCGGGCCGTGCTGAGCGTTGCTCTCATCCACAAAGCTCTGCAGGTGCTCCTTCAGCTCCACTGGAGGAAAACACACACAAACACACTTGGATGTTAAAATAAACTCATCAAGGCTTGCTGGAGCATTGCTCTTATTAACAAAGCAGGACAGAAACCCACTCAGTCCCACTGGCAAAGCCACAAAGCCCTGCGTGTGATGTGTTTAACACTTGCCATTTTTTATCAAAAGTACATATTAAAAAAACAGCTGATATTCATTCATAACAGTTGCACTTTTAAAAGGTTTTAAATCACATTTTCTGTCAGTTTTGACCCTCATTAAGGTTTTATTTTCCAGGCTGGAGACAGTAAATTCACACATTTCATGACACATGCTGATTCAAAATTCAAAGTACTGAGTAGACTGCCCAATGTTGAAATATGAAGTATGCAGACTATAACAAATATTAACGCCAGAATGGCTTGGGAGAAAATATTAGTTTATTTTTATTTTCCCTGTGCCTCAGAGCCCGTTTCAGAAAAACAACTATGATGAAACTGCTCAATTTGCTTTAAAAATTGAAATAAATAAGAGCAAATTACTTATATATATATATATATATATATATATATATAAAACTACTTATATTATCTTGAGGTTAGTGTTAATAGACGATTATTAACACTATTAATATTAAATGTGACCAGTTATTATAATGAAACACAAATCAGCTGTAACATTACGATCAGTGATGGTTAATGTGAATAAACAGTGCTCATCTTGAAACGGTACTATACTCTCCTGGGAAATCCTGCATCACCCATTTGCATGTATATTATTGTGGCACTTAAAAACCAACCAAAAAATGTATGCAGACCAATGACTCCCCTCCCATCTCCCCAACCCTCGATACCCTTCACCCCCACCAAAAGCATGGCAGCGTCATCCCCTACTGTACAGGTTTTCTTTTTTGAAGAGTCTGAAGTCTGATGTGCCCACTTGCTCTTCAAACTCCCCAGATACCAATCTGATTCTACCCGATGGTGTCTGTGGGAAGCATTCCCAATCCATAGACACAAAACCCCATGACACAACAGAGCCTACAAAGCAAAAACTAATTTCTAAGAGCCTTTTTTTCAAGAAAATTAGTCTTACTTTTGGTCTAGTGGCTAAACTTTTCAACTAGTCAAGAAAACCTTTCTTACCCACTTTTTTTATTTAATACAAGACAATTTGTCTAGATTTTTAAAAAATGTATGGATTAGTTCAACATTAAGCAGATGGTCATACCGTCGTGGCTGGAGTGGCCATGTGGAAGGTCTTGGGATCAAACCCCAGCCCCTTTACGCGCTAAAGTGTCTCCTATCAGAACACTTTCTTCAGATTTTCCTGGACTGAGTCCATAACCCCTATGATAAAACTGGTAAATTCTTATTCAAACTGAGATAATTATTAGATGAGTATAAGAAAAATACTCATCTGATTAAAAAAAGCAAGTATGGAAAATAATAGACTCTATAGGAAGAACTGGACAAAAGCACCAGTGCCATCCACCGTAGGTTTGCCGGAGAGTGCTTTAGATACCTCGTTTTTCTTGAACTGTGTGGTGCCATGCTGCAAATGTGCAGAACAAACAGCCTGGGAAGCCGACTGCCAATCCAGTAGCAGCCAGTTTTTTGTTGTAATTTATTTTCTTTAACTAGTCTGTAAATATGTTTCATTCTATAGCAAAGTTAGACAATTTTACATGAAGATTGATGGAGACTGACTCACTTTTGGAGCCAGCCCCCCCAGTGGTTAGTCCATGAACTGCATGTTTCAACTCCCAGCTGGGCTTCAACCAGGAGCTCATGTTATATGACTTGTTAATGGTTAATGTCCTTGAGAATTTATGAATGGAAGAAAAAAATAACCAAAAAACAAACAAACTGCAAAACTGTCACACACAACAGCCACAAGCTTACATTAAGCTTTCAGGGGATTCTACACCCATCAAATCCATCAGTGCAGACCAGAAACATAGGAATTACCAAATTACTGACAGATGGATACCGCTGTAAAAGGAGCTCTGCAGCTGTTACGGCAAATTTTACAAAACAAAACAACAAAAATGTCCCACAGAAATAGGACGCTCAGATATATCCTCTGAACATATTTTTTTTTTTTTTTTTGCTTTTGTCTTTTTTCTCTGCGTGAGTGGTTTCCTAATGCACAGTCAGGTAGACAGAACACAGACACAGAAACATTCGTACAAGCTGCCCACAGAGGAACAACGAGCATCTTCATTTCCTCGTTGTGATTTGTCTGTGTTTTAATCATGCCCGTGGGCTACAGCTGCAACCTTCCTCTTTCAATTCATTATTACCATCAGCCTGGAATCTCTCGTCTCTGTTTTCCTTTAATGAGCCACAGTTTGCCACTGACCCGGAAGAAAGATTTTAACTGGAGCTGATCGTACCAGGGGAGCTCCTCATTGTGCTGCATGTACACATACGTACATATCTATTACAAACTTGATCATACATAAGGTTTTACTGACTTTATTGAAATCATGTCTCAACTTGAACCTCCAGAGGAATGTTTGCTATCAGTTAATAAAAAAAGTGCTAATGGATGGGAAGTTGATGTATAAGTTCTCACAATCTGGAAAACTCAACTGTTATTTGTAATTACTATTTTCAATTTTGAGCTTCTATTGTTCGACTAAATAAGCACACTGATTATTGTGATTCAGGGTCTTTTAATAATTAGACCAATAAGCGTTTAGTCTTGGGCTCTGCAGCTAAAGGAAATTTGTAAGCTTTGCATGCAGCTATGAAAACAGGGTCAGTAATTATAATACAAACTCTGAAAACAGCTTTGCTCTTCTAAAGCTTCGTGAACAATTTCAACTTCTAGGAAAAGCATGTTGTCGAGTCTTTCTGCAGGCATCGACTGAAACCAGGAGACCTCATTTCGGGTAAAATGACACATTTTCCAAGAAAATAATCCCCTCATACCATAAAATGGCTCTGATGTGACTCTACAGTTTTCCTCATTTAGTATTCAGAGAGGTATGGATATGCAAATAGGCCCTGCCTCTCCATTCTTCTGCTTGTCTCCAGAAACTGACTGAGCTGAAGTGAAAAAGGCACACAAATAATAAAGTAAGGGCCTTTTTCTTTGTGATATTAGTGCATGGCTCGTACCCGCACTTGTGCTCAGTGGTCAGCCATTTAAGGTTATCTCAGCACCATCAGGTGGAGTTGACGAGTCAAAGCTTTTCTTCCCACTCACCACATGTCTTGACCATGTGCGAACACCATGGACATGTTGTAAAGGTTAAGAGCTTGATGGTTTGACTGCAGTGTAGTGTTTAAGCACATCTTTTACTCAGCTTGTCAGCCTCAGAGGTATGGTGTTGGGCTTAGCTGAGCTCTCATCAAAACGGCCTTTCCTTTGACAGGATTAAAGGTGTGGTCAGGCAGCAGGATTCAAGTACTTTCATCTAGCCTCTGGGACCTCCGTGCGCCTGAGTTCAGGGTCTAGCTGAACTCAGCTGAACTCTTTTTAAAGATTCGATTTTGTTGTTTTTCCTGTCTACCTTTTGTCCTCTCATCCTAGCTTTGGACCTTCATACGTGCAGACGTTTTTTTTTTTTCTTTTCTCTTTTGTTTTGGGTGTGGGTGATGTGGGTGCCCTCTTTCATGTCAACTGGATCCCCATCGAGCATGTATCATCATGTCACGCCTTAGTGTTCAAAGAAGAACGTGAGAAAGTAAGACTGTATGATTTGTTCCTCCTGTGAAGCGGTACTTATTAAAAAAGACCTTTTTTTTTTTTTTTGAAGTAGGGTTGTGTGAAGTAATTATGAGTGCCTTGTCTGCAGTAGACAGCTGCCTCTGTGCTCTCAGTTTGAAGAATTTGAGGAATTATGATAACTTGGCTGACTCAAAACGAGGGCTGTAACAATAAAAAAGCGATTTGGCCAAAGGCCGTATCCACGGACCACAGCTACCCTGAGTGGGTCCATGTCACACAGTCCCTTGTGCGACAGCGTTGCGACGCCGTAGAAGACATTTTACTTCACAGCTTCCCCTCGTGACAATTACTGGTTACCTTGTTCCAGCAAATCATGGATGACTTTATTTGAACTGAATTCCTTACACAGCACCAATCCAGACTGAGCCGCCTCAGGGAGATGTTATTATTTGGAAATTCTTAATTTAAACTCCACTGTATGCCATCCGTTTCCTTATAATAAATTCAATTTAAGTCAGTTTAATTCAACTAATGAGGCTGTTATTTCTATGATCTGCAAGTCAGTGTTGATAACTACAAAAATACATCAATAGAAGAAAAACGTAAACATTGCGGTTAAGTCAAATGTACAGAGAATCACTGATGAATCCTACGGTGTTACAAAAATATTCTATTTAAGCTACAGCGAGAAGACAGGAAATTAACACAAACTTTGGTGCTCATTATTTCTCTGGGTTTGTTAAGCGAGGAGCACAGGGAGGCCACATGAACTACTTTTTATCATTTGTGATTTTAAGAGCTTCTGTTGACCTCAGGCAGAACAGTAATGCGACGGCGAGCGCTGTTGCATCACAGCTAGGAAGTTTAAATTCTGCTTGGGCTTGGATTAAATCCCAGTTTGAATCTTTAGTTAGACTCATTCCGTGAGGACTTTCCATGTTGTCACTGTGCTTGCGCTGCTTTTCTTTTTGCTCCTCTATTGTGCAGAAACCTTCAAGTCAGAGAGCACCCCACCTTGACCTCACTTTTTATTTTAACATAAACCCTAAACCAAAACTTTTAGTGACTTATCTATTCATTTATCCATTCATTGATCTATCTATTATGCCAATAAAACCTTGTAAAATGTGTTTAGATTAATCTTGGAGAGGTAACTGAACTGAATGTACCCATGAAGTGAACGTACCCATCAACCACCCGGAAACAGCCTTAAACCTGCAGTCAAACAGCAACATTGTGATACTATATCTACAATACTTAATTAACTGGTTTGGGTGACTCATGTTGACAACTAGTCTGATAAACCCAGTTAACCATTCAATGTCTGCAGGAGACATGAAGTAAAACAAGCACATCCAGAAGGAAGCAGCAACATCAGTCGAACCTGGTGCTCTGAATCCTTCATCCGTTTTCTTTTCATTTTTCAGGCTCATGGTGAAGGTCTGCTGGGCCCTAATTGCAGCTGTCACTGGGCGACAGGCGGGACAGACCCTGAACAGGTCGCCTGTCTGTAACAGGGCCACACAGAGGCAAACTACCAGGCAGATTCAAATTCACTCCAATGGACAATTTAGAATCAATAACTAAACTGGGACTGTGAGAGAAACCGTGGGTAACCAGAGAAAACCAAAGCAAAGCAGAGCGCTACTGGCTCAGGGAATTTTGACAGCTTTGTTTCACAGTAGTTCAAAAGCAAAAAGCAAAAATCAAAGAGTACAAAGTTTTGTGAACCCACAGAAAAAGACTGAGTGAAACTCAAAAGCATCAAACTGGAACTGGGAGCATCGACGCCAGCAGCAGTGAATCTGAATACAGAGGCATTTTGAAGCGAAGCCCAGCATATTTGCACTTTTTGATTGTAAGGGCTTGGTTTTGAGGGGAAGCGGCACACCATGTGATAAATAAAAAAATAAAACAAGGAAGCCAGGTTCAATTAAAAAAAAAAAAAAAAATACAGTCTTGATTAAATACGGCAATTACTCACTCTTATACTTGAATACCACCTTCAATGTCTAAGCTTATTTACTATTCTGGTGGCAGTGCTTGTGCTCCCGCATTTCCTCATTCTCCTGCGTCTTGCCTCAGTTGACTCTACTTTGTCTTAATTACATCACGCACAATCAATAAGCTGCATATACGAACTTTCACTCACCGAATTATCTTTCATCACTTACCTTCATTATGAATTACCTACATACAACTAATTCATCAAAGTAAAAGCATTAAAGTGTATTCCCGAGGGAATTAATAAGATGAACACTTGTAATGCATTAGCAGAGAATAATTTGAGGTAAATAATGAATCTATTTATCCCCCTGGTTGCTCTACTAATCAGCATTCAACTGTGTGCAGTAACTATGACTAAACTGTGATATATTGTATTATTAAAGAAGAGAGGGGCAGTTAGAGACCCATAAAAATCTGCAGGCCATAGTAGCACCGACAGATTTCTCATAATAGTAATTATAAACCTGGCAGCTGTGAAATGCGCTCTATAGACCATATGTAATTACTAACATTGTCCGTCATGAAGACAAGTCACATCCAGGCTTTGACTGTGACCACTTTAATAAGTTTTTAAATAGTTTTTTAATACACCAGTGATGCAGCTAATGCCTACCTATTCCCAACGTTGTGCTCGGTCCAAAGCAAATATAGAATAATTTAAGCATAAAATGCACTCAAGTCAATGCTGTAACACACCTACAGAAGTATATGTATTTGACTTCCATCCATCCATTATCTACACCCGCTTTATCCGTTTCCGGGTCACGGGGGTCTGTCGGAGCCTATCCCAACGCATGTCAGGCGAAAGGCAGGGGTCCACCCTGGACAGGTCGCCAGTCTATCCAGGCCCACATACAAACAACCAATCACACTCACATTCACACCTAGGGAGAATTTAGAAATTTAGAATTTGGACTGTGGGAGGAAGCCGGAGTACCCGGAGGAAACCCACGCAAGCAAGGGGAGAACATGCAAACTCCACACAAAACTCCACACCGGGCTGGGAATTGAACCGGGAACCTTCTTGCTGTGAGGCAACAGTGCTAACCACTAAACCACCATGCTGCCCTGTATTTGACTTGATTGTACTAATTAAACGCTGGAGTGCTGTCATCTAATGTGAAAATCAGCTCTGAACCCAATAATGCTTGATGTATCATATTTGGATTTCTGAGACTTCCCCACCAGCCACATAATCACAAACAAAACAAAAGTTTTATAAAAAAACCTAAATATTAAAAACCTAAACCAATACACAATTACATAAAAATATGAAATGTATTCATAATGATACAAAAATTATTTAGACTGTTATAGTCACAATTGTGAGTGTTTTTAAAGTTCCATATTTAATAAACACTTCAAACAATAACAATTGTGATTTTCTGGGCATTATTTTAGATGCCAGGTATTCCTTCATTTAATCAGCTCTTAATAAGGCATCAGTACGGTTAAACGCAAAAGGATCTGTTAGCCTCGTACAATTAAAGTAAGATTTTTCTTTTCTATTCTTTTTGTGACCATGTTGACCTGCATAGACTTTACGGTTCCACCTTCCATCCAGAAGGTTTTCCCATTCAAACAGAGGGAGTGTTCAAGATGGAAGGTGAAATGTCTTCAGGAATAAAGGCAAAGGAAGTCCAGTCGCCTTGTTTTAAGTCTTCAAACACTGAGCCTTTGACTGTGTAGTACATCTGCCCATAAGTGGTACCACATCTGTTTATGTAATAATTGCTCGGCGGTCATGTTCTGAGAAATACTTTCTCTGGAAGGCGCCAAGAGACGCTGTCTAAATGAAATTGAAAATTGAACTGCAGTATTTGTATTTACATCTCAGTAAAATGCCTCCTTCAGTCTTGTAAGGTACATAAAAAAAAAAATTTGGTACTTTTTGGTTTTTTAATAGATAGGGAACGGAGTGTGTACAGCACTATGAAATTTGAACCTCAGCAGTTGGAGAAAGCCGATATTGAGTGTGATACCAATTGCATTGTGTCTGAATAGGGAAAATTACAGCAATGAGATTTCAGCTAAATGCTTTACAGTAGTTCATTATTTAACTTAAACCCATACTTGACACTTGCACCCCCAATTACTGCTACAAGCAAAAGTTACAGCGTTATGGATATGGCCGGACAGCTGTTTTCTCATTTCAACCAGCACTTGGATAAAACGTTGAAAAGAGCACTGCACCTGATGTTTGTAATTATCTCCGCTTCATAAACAAATGTCGGAACATCTGCACCTCAACTGAAGCCTTGGAGACCACAGATATGCTATTTTTGTATAACTTAGAGCTTCAAATAACATATTTTTCAACAACATTGAAATAAAAAAGAATGTGCACTGCAAATGCAGGTCCTCTAGAAGTAAGCCTAACATTCCTAAATCTAGTCAAATTGTCTTATTTTAAGCAAAAGGGTAAGAAAAGCTGTCTTGACTAGACTTCTTAAAACTAGCAAAATCTTACTAAAATAGTCCTCTAGTTTTCTTGAAATAAGGCTTTTTACTTTCTGACAAATGAGTTTTTGTAGTGTGCACATGCGATCCATGAACAACTACCATGTTAATTTATCTTGCTCTACTTTATCTCCAAGGGGGCTTTTACATTTTTTTATGACAAATTAAAACAAGATATGCAGCTTAGATGTAAAACTGCATAATTCAAGTGCAAGTATGTTTTAAGTGTGGTATAACTTTGAAACTAGTTTATCACTTTGTGTGGATTTCAGCGCACTGACGATACTTTATCAATGCACTTTAAAATACATCCGAAGGAAAGAAGCTTTAACGGAGGTAGAACAGATGTATTTAATTAGGTATAATAGCATTAAGCATCTTTTGGAGAGTTTAGTCTCTGGAGAGATGAGGCGGGGATTATGTTAAATGAAGTCTTCAGTCAGACGTTGGGAGGAACAGCAGTCAGGGACATTGATCTTTACACCTTGGTTTAAAGTCCTGTCTTTTTAATTAAATCAGGTACATACATACATGTTTAGAATAGTAACAATCTAAATTGTGAGAAAATCAATGCAAAACACCGAGAGCTTTGATGACTTTAGCGGAGGACGGGCCTCCTGCCTTCATACACTTTCTCTGTTGAGAGAAGCAGATGCCCCGTACCAGCTGTGAGGTAATGGAGCACAGAAAATCCCGTCTGTTTAAAATTTAAAATATATTTTCTCTTAGTAGTAGCCTCTAAAGAGTCATTATCATTCAACCCCAGGGGGAGCACAATCATTACGTAAATCTGCAGATGCTGATTTGGAAAAACAAGGACATTAATGATATTTTTCTGTTTGCGTGGAACAGTTTGAGCACTAAGAGCACTGACTGTAGTGCTGCTGTCCATGATCACCTCAGCCAACGTTAGCACCTTCGTTTACCGTTTATGAGACCCACAAGTGACGTAACTTCCACGGTTTTACTGCTTTTCTGTCAGACATCAGCGCGCTCATGCACTGACAGAAGGACCTTCCCCATACCAACTGTGCGGTAATGAAGCGCGCTAAATGAAGCAGAAAAGATTAAGAAGAACAAAAAAAAACATTCTCTGTTTCTAAATACTTACTATAAAGTAGCTTCTTTCACACTTACGTCCAACAGTTCAGCTCAAACATTTCTAGTGAGAGTGGAGGCGAGCAGTCAGGCAGGGTGGGCACTGGACTAATCAACGTTCAGGCATCAGGGAGGAAAGTTAACAATTACAAAACACCTCGGACCCACCCGTCCTCAACTGTCCTACCTGTGTATGACACCAACATAAAGACACACACACTATAAGGGCAAAAGTAATCACTCACCTGCCTCGACTCGCATATGAACTTAAGTGACATCCCATTCCTAATCCATAGGGTTCAATATGACCCTTTGCAGCTATAAAAACTTCAACTCTTCGGGGTACTTGTCCTCAAGGTTTAGGAGTGTGTTAATAGGAATTTTTGATCATTCTTCCAGAAGCGCATTTGTGAGGTCACGCTGATGTTGGACGAGAAGACCTGGCTTTCAGTCTCCGGTCTAATTCATCCCAAAGGTGTTCTGTTGGGTTGAGGTCAGGACTCAAGTCAAGTTCATCCACACCAGACTCTGTCATCCAGGTCTTTATGGACCTGCTTTGTACACTGGTGCACAGTCATGTTGGAAGAGGAACGGACCAGTTCTACACTGTTCCCACAAAGTTGGGAGTGGCGACATGCTTTACACCACTGCATCTGACGCTTTGCATTACACTTGGTGATGGAGTTCTTGGATGCAGCTGCAGAAGTTTTAAAAAATAAATACAATTCATTCACCATGTGGTTTACATTGTGGACAAAAGTGGACTTTTGGATATTATCGTTACAATTTAAAAACTTTCTTGCAAAACTATTAGGAAGTTACGATCAATAACAAAATTGCTCCTGTGCGATATACCCAAGTAGAAAACATCTCTTAATGCCGGCTAAATTGCTCCGTGAGTATGGATGGTTTTTAAATTAGTGTACAATTAGTTTTTTAGCTGAAACTTAAATTTGAGCCCAACGAGCGTCAGCATGGTTCTGTAGTAGGGATGGTAATAAAAGAAAACCGGTTCTTTTCAAGAACCAGCTCCCAGTAGTTCGATTCAGTTAAATCGTTAATCCGCCTGACTAACGATCATGTTTATAGGTTCCGCAAACTTCTGATACATTTGTGTGATGATGTCCTGCACAGCTTCGTATTTTGGCTCAGAATGTTCCCAACATGTCACCTGACCCGCTGGTTTCCGAAGACCAGTTTTGAAGCCAGTTTTATTTTCGCGCAGAGCGCAGTCATGTTGCTAAGGAAGTGCTCGGGAACACACCCACCGCATGCCAATCACAGTTAGCTTTGATCCCTGTTTTTCAGCTTAAGCCAGCTTTGGTTTAGTTTAGGTCAAGAGCAAAATGTTGGTGCAACAAAACTTATTGGTGCAAAAAAGTTAATGCAACCAAAGTTATTTGTACTATTTATAACTGGATGAGAATCGATAAGAGAACCAATAAGGAACCGAATTGATAAGCAGTATCGATAATGGAACCGGAATTGCTAAATTCCTAACACTTCCCATCCCTATTCTGTAGTAAGTAAAGGAGACTGTGTAGAAGATTCTTACAGCTGCTGCTGTGGTCATCCACCAGTATGATCTCTTTGAGCAGGTAGGCTGGCGTCCTCTGGATCACTGTGTGGATGGAGCGTAACAACACTGACAGCGCCTCGTTGACAAAGATGAAGATGACGCTAAGCTGAGGAAGGTCTGATGAATAAGACATATTTCTGCACCTGGAGGGAAAGACGGAGAAATTTAGAGACTCTCGAAATAAAAATCTGTCTTAAGCACATCCTAGTAGAAGTTTAACAAATACAGTCATGTCATAAAGTTAGAAACAGCTCTTTCAACACAATTGTGTGTGTGTGAATGTGTGTGTGTGCGCGAAAAATCATACATTTTTTATCATTAAAGTTTTTGGTTTTAGGCAAACACACACTCAGATGATCAACATCATAACTTTTGTTTTTTGTCTACCACGCTGTTATTTATTTAACAGAAATGTCAGTTACAAAAAACAAGAAAAATATTAAAGCAATACTAAGTATCGGTACTTATAAATTCACCTTTACCAGAAATAACTTTAAGAAGTCGATGCCTGTGTGATACCTTTTTGTTTTTTTTTTTGTTTTGTTTTAACTTCTTTATTTGATAAATAAATACAATATAAAGGGATTATAAAAGATGTAATGTAATGCAGTAATGCATCTAAATTACTTTATCAGTTAATGTCAAAATTTTAGTAACTCACCCATCTGGTCGTAAATCTGGAATTGGCCGGGTGAGGGAGAGGCGGTCACTAAGGTAACCGTTGTATCCATAGTAACGGAACTTCTTGAGAGCAATCCTTCTACTCTCTGGACCCAGGTCATGCCCCCAGTGGCTGAAAAGTGAAGAGGCTGGGTCTGAGGCAGAGTCTGACGAAGACGCTGCATCTTCACCGTCCTTCTGAGGGGTCTCTGTGGACAGATGGGGACAGGTCATTGATTTTTGTCAGAAGATGTTATTTTGACCAAAAAAAGCCCCTGTGGATACTATTATGTTTTCCCTATTATTTTTCTGCTTTTTCAGCTTCCTAACAAACTGCTGAGAAATTTAATGATAAATTAACTTCTCTGCTCTTTTCACAGCCCCCAACCCCCCCCCCCCCCCCAAAAAAAAGTGTTAAGTATGCTCTGTGGTTATCAACAAAAAACCTGTCTGCTGAGGGCTGGGAGAATATTGTGAATGGGGAGCGGGGTGGAGAACAAATGTGATTTGAGTTAACAGGGATTTTCAGTTTTTAAAAATGACATTCGGAGGTGGACATAAATCCACTTACATGACCAGTGTAATGATTCTTTTTTTAATAGGCTCTGCAGCTTACACGTGCGGCTCTAAGCTGCTCTTCATGCATGATTGTAAAAAATAATAATAATTTAAAAGAAAAAAGATGCTTGAAGTCTTAGCATAAACAGCCATTTTGCACACAATAATAGAGGCCACTCGGTGATTTCTAATATTTCTACATAATAGGGATTATTGATGCAAGTGAATTATTCATGAACTGAGAAATGCAGAGAATTCTTATGCAGAAGTGGAGGTGTTGCCTCTGTTGAGTGTATAGACAAAACGCTACTATTCCACCAAACTGACCAAACAAAGACCATGTGAGTAGTTGAATATTTGTAAGGAATATCTGCTATTACAGTTTAAAGCATTATTCCAATTTCAATTCTTAAAAAATCAAAAAACAAACTGACAATGTTTTCTGAATATTACAGTCTTTCAAACCTTCAAATATTTGATTCTGACCAGGATTTTGTGGGAGCCCACAGCAGAAAGTGAGGGAGGGCACATCTCAGTCAACGACAATGTAACAAAACAGATGACATTTGGACAGAAATGTCATCAATAACTTCATTAAATGAAATGAAGGGAAACCAAACAGAACACAAATCATGTGCAAAGAGAAACAGTTTGAGTGTCTTGTTTTTAAAAGAACCCCCCCCCCCCCCCCCCAAAACTTACAGCACCCTGATTTACACTCTTTAGAGAAAAGTCACATTTAAAATTATGCCAGTAGGTACATGGCATACACCTACCATCAATTAAAGTGATTTTGATTAAAACCACATCAAAAGTCAGCAGTTGCTATAGTAACTGCTTGAATATTTGTGATTGTATTCTGCTGAAAGCCGTGTGATAGAAAAGAAAAGTTGCCAAAGAAACTGCACACTTAATTTCTGAAAAGTAGCAATCAGGAGAGGGAAGTGCACCCTGGAGCACTGTCAGAACCAGCGTTAATAAGTGGAGAAAATGTGACACAGTTGACACATTGCAAAAATCTGTGGCGGCCCCCCAAAACTGATGACAAGATGAGGAATAACTGAAGGAACTAGAGGAATTTTTAGGAGATATTGGTCATAATTTGCATATGATTACCATCTTCTCTCCGGACTGTGGTGTAGGGGGCGAGATGGAAGAAGTTTCTGACAAAAAAAGATTTTGCCAAATGAAAACAAACAAAAAAATACCTACCCCTTAACAACAAAGGAAAATGGGTTATGGTTTGATGAGACAAATGCTGAACTTCTCAGTCAGGGCTGCTTCTGTTCAGCTGGGCCAGGGGTACGTGTTAACAGAAGGGAAAATACCAGATATGTTGACCCAAAACTGTCTGCTCTCTGTCAAAAAGCTAAAAATGAGGAGGAATATCACCTTCCAACACAACAATGACAGCAAGCTCACATCAAAAATCAACCAAGATTTGTATTTAGAAGAAGGAAAAGTTAAAGTCTTGGAATTGCCCAGTCAGAGCCCAGACCTCAATCGCCTTGACAACCAATGAGAAAGATCCTTACAAAGGAAATCCCCTTCACAATCTAAAAGAACCTTGCAATGAAGAGTGGTTTAAAATCCCAAAGTCTAGATGTGTGAGGTTAGTGGAGACTAATTCACAAGACTTGACGCTGCAATGAATCAAAACGATGCTTTCATAAAGATTAGTACAGACATAAAAATATTTCTGTTAGTTGGAATACTGAAAAAAAATTAACAAGTTTAACATTTATTTTGTTAATATTTCCTGTCTGTCTTTATATTTAAAAAACCTTCAATAGACTTTATATGCATTGTGTTTAAATGTACCATCAGCATAACTTTAAAAATTTGCATCAAGCCAGTCGAACATGTCTTTATTTTCTTTTCTTCCATCCAAACAACACTCTGAAAAGTCGCTTGTCCTTCCTCAGCCAAATGGCTTTTTTATTAGTTTGAAGAGCTGTACTTCCACCTTTGGCAATAACAAGCTTAATGGTCTTGTGGGTGAAATGCCATCTCCCTCCAAGTCCCTTCACAGCCTCATAATGTGCACCCTAAAAGCACTGCAAATGGTTTCATGTTCTATTTTTCTTGGCCACAAATGCATTGTGAATCACCATACGTTTTAAGGAGGTTTAAGTCGTCTCATTTTGGCCCCCGCTTCTAGTTGATCACCCATTTGTATTCAGTGAAGCTTTGAGTTATTGCATTGTGCTTTCCAGCATGGAAGAAAGCCAGATTCTTGGGAGGAAAAAGGGGACGTATGCATCACAGGCTGCACCTGTGAAATTTCCTTGATGCTTGAGAACTGACGAACAAAGAGTTCGTGTCCTTCCTGCAATGCATTTTTAATTTATTGGGACTGAGCCGCTCTTCCCTGCACAGCTGAATGACACGCTGTAGAAGTCAGGAGATATCAAACATCAACAGGACGGTCAAAGCGGGAAAGAATATATCATTTAAGGCTAATTTGTGTTATCAAGTGTTTGCTGCTGTGTGTAATTAGAACGGTTAAAAATACAGCTAAAATAGATAAACTGTCAAGATTTAAGATGATGTGTTTTTACCTGAGGAAATATTGGAAAACTAAATCAGATGTGATTTGTTTTTCTTTCGCGATATGAATCGACATTCCATATTATGCTTTACTTTAATCTGCCAACCTGAAAGTTGTGTATCACCGCGTGTTAACGTTTTTTTCTTTTTAATCAACTCTGATCTAACCTGCCACATCCACTGCGGATTGTGAACCCCTGAAAGCTGCGTGCTACTGTCTGAGCTGCGGAGAGAAAATGACAAATCTGGCAGTGCAGTCAACCTTATGGATTGCCAATTGTTGCTATCCTCCCTCCCATCCAGCCTCAATTCTGCAAAAAATAAAAAAAAATAAAAAAATAAAAAGCTTTCACAATAATACGATCTGGACCACTACAGATACTCAAACTGCTCTCTAGCCACAAACCATTCTGCTGACCACTTTGCCAAATTCTCTACAGAGAAGGTCACAGCCATCAGCAGTCAACTGACAACCACTCATTTTTTTGGGTGAAAAGCCCATCACTCTCTTAGGGATGCTCTCTCTCTCTCTTTCTCTCTCTCTTTCTCTTTCTCTCTCTCTCTCTCTCTCTCTCTCTCTCTCTCTCTCTCATTCTCTCTTAGAGTAAAGCATTCAAATATGTAACAGCCCAACAATCCACTTGTCCTTGCACAAAGGTAGCACGACGTTTCTATCACCCCACTTACTGAGAGTGAGGTATCAACACTCCTGACACAAAACAGTCCTACAGCATGTACTTGGAACGCCATTCCCAGCAACTTCTTTGATGCCTTTTCTCTTACCATTATTTTACCAACTGTCACGCATGTAATGAGTGCAATCCTGTTTTTGGAAACCTAAACACATTTGCCCAAAAAGCCTATTTCGAGTACTGGTCAAGTTAAAAACTCCAATTCCTGTTGAAGGTCATCAAAGGGGGGTTTGCAAGAGGTCACTCCTCTGAGACAACGCTGCAAGACCTCTCTGCTACCTAAACCACTGAAACTGTTCATTCTCACTAAACAACAGCTCACGGTTAAGCCCAAATTTCTGCTCGTCTCTCTGATGTTTTGCAAGGATGACAGACCATCACCTTGAGCTAAACCTCTCCGAGAGACCATTCTATTGATCATCCCAGTCGATCAGTCCATCCTAGCAGTATCCGCATAAGACCTGCCTCTTCACATATCAGTCCAAAAAGGCTGCAAAAAATCTTGGCGTTGTGATGGATGCACTTTATGTCATGCCAATTTTCATTTCACATCTTCAGGAAGATCAGGCTGTGTCTAACGCAGTTTGCCACCTATTTCCTGGTAGACGATACGTTTATCTCCTTCCTTGACTGCTGCAATGTTCTTCTAGCAGGCTTCACTTCATGCATTGTGAAAACCCCTACAGAAGGTGTGTACTAAAGCAAAAACAACACATCCTCCATTACTCACTGAACTGCACTGGAAACCCATGGCTGTCCGAATCAAATTCATTCACTAATGCCTACAGAGTGACAGCGGGGTTGCACCCACATATTTAAACTCAGTCATGCAGACATTATCCGTTCTCATCCATCACATTCCTCTATGGTGTAACACCTCTTTTCGTAACACCTTTAGACTCCAAACTTGCAATTACTTTGCACCTCTGTTCTGTTCGTATTCCCTCAGTGAAACAGCAGTAAATATATTTAGGATGATGTGTTGGGCAAAGTTTTTGTCCTAAAGTTTGAATGCCGTTCCTGACTTGTAAGTTGCTTTGGATACAACTGTCTGTTAAATGACTCAATGTAAAATGTAACATTTTTGTGAGTAATTGTATTGTTAATCCATTTTTGTTGCATTTAAATTATTTTTGATTTGCCTTGTCTTTGATCTGTATTTTACAGTATTCATTAACTTGCCTTTGTTTTGTCTTGCAGATAAAATGTACCCATGATATACCGCGTTTCTCTAACACTAAGCTCCTGACTGTATTCCCCTGTTGACAGGGCACTCCTTTGATGCCCAAAATAATGACAGTAGTATAAAATTTCCAAGTAGCTGTGGCTTTGGAAATCCCTCATGGTCCATCTTTCCTGAGAAGCTGCCCGCTTTACCAGCTGCTATTCAAGCTTGCACAATGAGTGTGAGAGGTATATAGAAGTATAGTATATATTAAATACGCCAGACCAAACAACATCAATCAACAGTGTAGGAAGGCCTGCATCAGAGACTGAGCCAACATTCTTGTGGTTTGGGGACAAATACTCATGTTTCTAGTTTAATAACAAGGAAAACAATCTCCAGGGAATTTTAAGACATTTTTAAATGACATCATCACTTCAGCTACTCCTTTCATTATGAGATAGAGCCAAATCACAAAAACAGGACGAAAAAAAAATATTGGTTTACCTAAACTACCTAACTAAAGACAAACTTTATGTTAGGAAAGAAGCCATCAAAGAGATGAAAAAGACGTTGGACCAATGAGAACAAGCTGTTTATTTTATTTGTTGAGATACATTTTAACACTGACCTATAGGCATGATCTGTAGGTAGGGGACCAAAAGACTGAAGTCACTAATACCAGCTTCCCAAATGTGCCTTCATGGAAGGTGCTAAGGTGCCACATACAGTGGTTTGGGAATCTGGTCAGAATGGTTTCCAAGAGAGGTAATTTAGACCAATGGTAAGTGGCCTCAGGGCAGATCCCAGACTCATTGGAGACACTGAATCTCTTGGCTGGCATGGGAATATGTCCGAGTCTGCACAAGATCTCCTATTAAATCGAATCAACGTAAAATCAAACACACAAAATTGATTAATTTCAATACGATGAGTATAAATATTCATAGAAACCCCTTAACTCAACCAAGAAATATGGCATAAGAAATGCATATTTATATATATATATATATATATATATATATATATATATATATATATATATATATATATATATATATGTACAAAACTATACACATATTTGAAACCAACTTGTGAAAGCCTCGTCGTATGTCCTTTAAATAGTTGTAAGCAGGACTTGATATGTGTTTGTGAACACGTGGGCGGCTGTGCCAGTTTTACTAAACTTTATATCTACTGATACCAGCTCTGAGTTGAAATAGGTGAAGTGGGTGTCAAAATGATGCGGTCGCTGTCAGTAGTGCTGAACTGCTTCGAATGTGTGTTGTTTTATTATTAGTGGCCATGTAGCCTGATGTTTTTGTTGTTCTCCTGGTTTGTTAGGCTTCGTGTCCGCTTGATGACATAGTCGCTCTCCATGGTGCTGAAGCTTGTCAGCTCCGCTGTTGTGGGCATGTGTATGTAGTTGTAAAAGGATGTTATCATGAGCTTTATTATTTGGGTTTAAAGGGCCCGGTCATTTGCCCCCGGCCCCAGCTCTGATTTGTTCCGCTAGTGCTTCTAATTCACCATAAAGTACCACAAATCAGGAATCTCATATGCATGCATTGACATTCATGAGGTGCTTTGCTTTGTATATTAAATGGCAATGAAGAGAGTCTGTTATGAGGCTCATCCATGTGTGCACATTTCCAGATGTACTGTGATTTACATAGGACACATTGCTTGTGTATGTGCTTATATACCCTTTATCCTCTGGTGAATCCTTTTATCCTCTGGTGAAAGCCATTTTTGGATCTTCTTTGCATGCACACTTGCAGTATGGATCTTATGCATAGTTTGATGCTATTAAATATTTTGTAGAATAAAGGAAAATAGACTACTGCTTTTTGGATACAAACACACACACACACACACACACACACACACACACACACACACAGAAAGACAAAGTGTGTGTGAGTGAGTGCAAGAGAGAGAACCAGGAGTAACAGGTCAACACTCAATTGTCCTTGCTTATTGTCCAAACTGAAGGCAGCCTGGACTGCAGTGGGGGAGTAAACAGTGTAACTTTGTTTTCTGATATCTTTGTTAGACTGGAAATTGACCCAACATCAATATCTACTCAGCTGCACATGCACTCACAACACACACACACACACACACACAGTGCTGAATACACAGAGGAATGTTTCACCGAGAGGGTGAAGTGAAAAAGTTCAAAAGAAATTTCAATATATTCACAAATTCCAAACAAAATGTACATTTACTGCACCAGGGAAAAAACATTTACATTAGCATCAAATGTATGTAAATGCTCTCAGATTGTAAAAGTTGAAGCTAGAGAGGCTGAAAAGAGAAACAAACAAAAACAAACAGGGATGACAAAAAAGAAAGTGGCAAAATAAAAGCGCTGACAGGATGAAAGTATGAGACAGTGATGTGGAGAGCGGCAGATGGAGGGATGCACTAAAGAAGAAAATAAAGGGGTTGTGACAGAGTGTATGCATGCACAGACATGTGCAAACTAGGCAACCCTGAGCCTGTCACATCCACTCACAAAAGCACAGTATATCATTGGCTTAGACCCCCCCCCCCCCCCCCCCCCCCACACACACACACACACACGCACACAACCAACAAAACAAAACAAAACAAAACAGGTAGTCTGGAAAAAAAATCTCTGAGAAAATAATATCTTTAATTTCTATAAAGAAAGCCACACATGTATCCTTCACTGACTTTGTGACCGGATTGCTTAATCGTGCCCGAGACAGGACATCTATGAAAAGGTGGCACATTCAGATGGGACTAGAAACCAAACTTTATTTTATTGTTATTATTTTTTTAAACATTTTTAATTGTTTTATCTAACCCAAGAAAACAGATTCTAAATAATTGCAGCAACACAAAAATGTGTCATTGTAACATGCAGGTCCTATATTATTTGCCCACTATGTTTTACCACTGTGAACTAATCAATATATTAGATGATCACAGTTTTGCTAAACTGGATTATAGGGTCACAATACATCTTTCAATTGTGCTGATCACTTCATTCATTCTGAAAGCCTATGTATCAGTAAAGTCCTCAGTCTGGTGGTATACATGTGAAGATCTCTTTTAGGGACAAACTCACTGTTAACATTGTTCAGACCCATTGATGTGACGTGGAAGTGCTCGAGGGTTGTGACAGTGATTCAGTACTAGTTTAGGATTTGTCCTCCGTTGTCTGTGAGTCTGTGAGTTGTCATAAAAGACGCTTCCAGCTTGTTTTCTTTTTTTCCCCCCAATGATGACGCTGACCTCAATTCTATCAGTTTCCAGCAACCCACCAGAATACTAAAGATCCACATTTGAGCAGAGCCATTCAGAAGAGTTGGAAGTTGCTGAGAAAAAAAGCAGAAATCAGGACTTGCAGATCATGTTGTCTCACCAGTGTTTGCAGCCATAAGTTATCTTCATAAGTTATCATATCATAAGTTATAAGTTTAATGTCTCTATTAAAAAGCAGTGTTTAAATCAGGACCATGCGTTTATGCAGTTCAGTTGATTCATATGTAGGATAGATGCAGAGAAACAGCTTTAAACGATCAACACCTTAAAAAGGACATGATCCTGATTTGCAAAAACAGCATGCACGGATGTTCAAACACTCAATTAGACCTCTGCACGTCCTCTGCACACTTTCAAATCGCTCAGTGGCCACACACCGACACACAACAGTTGCAGGGGGCTTCTGCTTTTTACACAAACACACACCCACTCACACCCGAGGATTTTGGAGGATTTGTTTTGGCGGGGAGAATTTGCTCTGCAAGCCCTGAAACATTATCTCCCTCTGAAAGAGCTTTGTGTTCCAATATTTAAAAAGGCATGCGGGAAAATACAGGGAATTCATTTGCCTTTTGTGCAGACTCTGAGGCCGTAGTAAACACACAACGGCTTCTATTCATGTTACAAGCGATGAGTGTCAAGAAGTGCATCTTCAATTGTTTTCTGTGCGCTCGACTGTCATGCCATAAACGTCATCACATGAGAGTCATTTGCAGTGTTGCGATGTTTGTTTTGATACGCTCAACTGGGACAAAAGGGCTGATTTGCAAATCCCAGAAGTGACAATCAACTAGTTATTGTGGTATACTGAGTGCTGACACACAGAGGAAAGAAACGGATGGGGGTGCAAAAGTTCACAAATTATTAATGTGTGAAATTATTAAGCAGTAAGCAGAAAGTGATTGGACAGGAATAATGTGCTGAAAAGGCCACAGGTCTGCAAAAGATATTTGGTGCAAAGCAGACATATACATATATATATATATATATATATATATATATATATATATATATATATATATATATATATATATATATATATATATATATATATATATATATATATATATATATATATATATATTCCTGTTAAGTGTGTGTGTGTCTGAGCTTCAATATGATTCATGATGGCAAACTCCAAATATAAGACCAACATTCAGAACTCGAATATTTTCTGCTTCACCTCCCATTATTGTCAGGGCTAAATAAGCCCGGGTTTAAAGATTAAGAAGGTTTACCTAAACCTAAACCTAAAATCATAGGGGCGCAACAGCCCGAGCAGCCACATTCACCGGGAGGTGGGGGCATGGGGGGTGGGGTCGGGTGGGTCGGGGGTTCAGCAGCCCCAGCAGCACCCCAACTAATGCCCGTAAAAGTCAAATCAGTGTACAAACTAACAGAGCAAGGCAAATTGAATCTGACATGCCGCTTTAAGATTTTTTTAAGTCATGACATTTCAACATTCAAGATCCTCGCTAAGCCACGGAAATGTTCTGCTACTCGTTACGTGCATGAAACAAACGTATCAGGACTGAAGCGCTGCGTGATACCTGGCAACGTGTCACCAGGAGGGACGGCAGAAGAACAGCAGTGGTTTGGAAAACAATTGATGTTTGGAAAGAGAATTGTTTTCCTTTCTGCCAAAGAACAGACTGATGTATTTCACAAAGGGTAGTTCAGCGTCCGGGGAAAAACCTGTCTGAATCCTTTCCAGAAGTGAGGTGAGAGGATAAGTAGGAATCTCAGCTGGAAGGAGAACATTTCCAAACCGACTTTGTTTAAATATTAAATGGTAAGGTGAAAAAGCACATACATAGAACTTGAGTCAGTATACCCATTCTGGGGACGTGTGAGTATGAACCCTCATTTTGTGTTTATTTACATCGTTTGTCAGACATTTGGTAGTCAAATGGTATGAAGTTTTGATGCCAGCCGAGCTACTGGAAAGACGAGGGAAACAGAGGACACCATGTCGACTCAATGGCTGCAAGATGAGCAGGTCCTGTACCGGCCAAACAACCCCAAATCATCAACCCTCCAGTTGTGTTTCAATGTTCTTGCTCACACAATAGACTTTTCCCTGGCCACCCTTTTGCTCTGTACTTGTTCAGTCTTCTTCTAGTTGTACTGCCATGGACTTTAACGTTTGACATGCTCAGGGAGGGCTGTTGGATCTAAAATTGAGCTCTAAGGTTGTTTTTTTGTATTCTCAAAGCATTGCATTGTTGTATCTTGGAGTAAATATGCTGGTACATCCACTTCTTGGGAATGGCTTTAGAAATGTTTCCAGTTTGACAATAAAAAAATAAAACCTTATTAAAGCCTACAGCTTATGTCTTTCCCTCTTGGCATTGTGAAAGCACACAACAGAATGTACCAGACCAGCTAAATGTTAAAACACCTACTTTTGTAGAGGCCTGCATATCTGCTGATGATCAATTCATCAAGGACTGGAGATTAGCAGCAGTTGATTCCAACGTACCTCATCAGGAAGTAGCAGAGGGGTATTTCACTTTCTTTTTTGCTTCATTCTTGCTAAATCAATAATAATACGATGAAAAAGAATGATATATTTCTACTTGTCTGAGGTTGTCTTTGCCTGACACTAAGATCCAACACGAAGATTTTCATTATGTTTTTTCTCTTTCTCCTCCTTAGAAGACCGGCAGCGGAGCAAACATTAGAGCGCCAGCTTCCATTAGCAGGCCATTTCCCTCTTTTACCACATTAGCAACCTTTTAAAACCACCAGCCATCATTTCCACCCCGATCTCACTGTCTTCACAGTCTGATGGCCTCAAAAATGACTCATGAATCATTCTTCCTGTCTCTCAGTCTGTGTGTAAGATTGAGGACAACGGACTGCTTTTCTCAGCTGGTATGTAAACATAAGAATTATGCTTCTCCTGAGATATGTACAAAGATACCTTACGCAAGCACACACTTACGAGAAGAAATGTGTGTTGGCATAACTTGCACACACACTCACACACATACAAAGGAAGTTAATCCTCGTCTTTATCACAGCCTGACTGCAGCCTCCATTCACCAAATGTCCACTTTAAGAAATCAATACAGATCAAGAGTGTCTGCCTGAGAGTCCACATGGATCTCTGATGCAATAGATGGCTCCGATAATTATGTTACAGCTCTAATGATAAGTCTTTATTGTCTCATACGAGCTGAAGAGATGAGCAAAAGAGCTGCTGTGAATAATAATAATAAAAAAAAACAACAACAACTTTCAGGCAAGACAGAGGAATAAAAACAAATGTCATTTATCAGATTTGGTTGAAAAGGTCATGTTTCACGCTTTAATTGTCTATTGAAACACTTTTTTTTACATTTTAAAATATCAGTTTCAGATTTTGTTTCAAGGACCCTATAAGAGCTTGTATCACCTAGTTTTCACACTCTCCCATAACGACGATGAGCAAAAACCAACCGAAGTAACTCTGGTTTTCCAACTAGAGAGACTCTTGCAACACCTGCATATTGTTTTAAGACAGGTGGTCACACATCAACAATGTGATGAAAAGTATAAAAATAACTCACAGAGGCGCGCGCACACACACACACACACACACACACACACACACACACACACACATTTATTCTGCTTCAATTTCAACTTCAAGACACAGTCACGCATATGTAATCATTATTTAGTGTTTACAATAATATAATTATATAATTTGGTAAAATCTAAAGTATATAGAACGAAAGAAAATAGATACTCATTGACATGGAACTTAGTTATTTTTTTGTTTCTTTATTTATTTGGGGGTTTTTCTTTTTTTTCCTTTACTAATGATGCTCAGTCATGGGACCTCACGGAACATGATGACATCACAGGGCATTATGACATCACAGGGCATTATGACATCACACCACATCATGCATAAAAGTCTGATCAAATAGAATTTTCTTTCCTTCTTCTTCAGAAGAGTTCCACACAGCCAGCAATCCACATCTAGCTGATCTACTTTTGCACATCACTAATTTTAAAACTATTTTCACAAGAACACAGTTAAAGCCAACAGAAAGATCTTTCTTACAGGCTCTAAAATACTAAACAATACAATGAATTCAACTGAAGCATCACCACCTAAACGTCCTTTTGGCAACACGGCGGAAGATCCTGCTTTTAAAAATGAAACCGAACAGAACAAAGGCTTGACACAAAACAGGGATGAGGCACTGCAAGCTCCACCACCTAGTTTTGGAAATCCAGATGAAAACCAGGACAACTTACAACCATCAGAAAAGGATGAGGAGATTTACTATCTGAGAAATCAGTTGGAGATTATGAAAAAAAGGCTGCATAAAAATAGTTTTCTTCTAGTAAATGAAAGGAATGACAAATTGGAAGCACAGCGTTTGTGCGAAATGTACTGGGAAGAACTTGAAAAGTTGCGAGACACTTTGAGTAATGAAACCGAACTCAGACGCTGCCATGAAAACGAGCTGCATGATTGCAGAGAAGTTATTGCAGAATACCAAGAGTACACAGGGAATTACCAAATGGAAAGGTCCAGGTACGCAGAGGTCTACATGTTGGCTGTTGATAAGGTGAATTACTTGAGAATGGATTTAGAAGAAAAGGACAGCAATATTCTTGAACTCACCTTTGAACTGAGAGAAAAGGACGAGCTGATAGAAAATCTTGGATTAAAGGTGGCGGAGCTCAACGCCCAGATATCGCAGCTGAATGTGGATTTACAGTTCTCCGCCACAGAAAAAGCAAAAGAACCGATGACTGATTTAAAACTCGACTCCTCCACTCAAACGGACGATTTTGTTTCTAAAAAGGTCTCCACACCAAGTGATTTCTCAAACCATCAACTTGATGCTCTAAGTGAAGTTTTGGAGTCACATAAGTTTATTGAGACCACGATTCACGAGGATTCAGATGAACCGATCACCAACACAAAGACTTCAGAACCAGACTGTAACTCTGAGCTGTTCTTTGACGCAAAGAAGAAGAAGAAGAAGAAGAAGAAGAATAGATGCAGAAAGAAAGTAGAAATCCCTTTAATCCACAGCTACCAGTGTGAGATTATTGAAGAGGCCCCTCAACCACATGAGGGGAATTTGACTGAACCATCTCCATCTAAACTTCTTTGCGGTGACATGACGATGCACAAGGACCCGGTTGCAGAAACGGAGGAGTCAGAACCAGATTTGTTTTCTGATCTGGTGGCCACTGTGGATGCAGAAACCGTCACCAAACCAGAAGACGCCATTCAACAACAAAAGAAGAAAACACCACCACAGACGCCTCAGAGGAGAAACAGGAACATGTTAGCGATTGATGAGATTCCAAACCCCTCAGAGACCACTGAGGATCCCCCTCATCCCCAAAAGGTTATTCCAAAAGAAGACTTGCCAACTCCAGAGGACTTGGTTCTTCAATCGGAGGTCTTACAGTCAGAGGAGGCCTTTGTTTCTGATGGGAACCCCAAAAAATTATACAACCCTTCTCTGTGGAGGCAATTTAAGAAATTGATCACTCCAAAACGTAAACGCCAATATAAACACAAGCGACAAATACAAGGTCAGGAATGAGAACAACGAACTGCAACAGGTCAAAGGGCAGCGCAGAGGTTTCGTTTACGTTTGGATGCACTCACTGGATGTGCCATCACTGTTGTGTGGGTTTTTTCTCCGGGAGCTCCGTGTTTTTCCCACATTTTTTTCTTAACCAAAAAAATGTTTGATCTAACAACCACTGACATTTTACACCGTTTTCACAGTGAAAATCTGCTGGCATATTGTTCATTTTTTCATTAAATAAAGACATTTGATGGAATTTAAATGAAATGATTATTTTACACAGTAAAACAAACAACTGGCTTTGGATATTCATCTATATTGTGGGTCAATCTACAAGATGAGGATATAAAAATAACATCTACAAATCTTTTTTTCAGATTTTTGGTCATCCTACGTTTGATAACTACTCTGGACATTATTATCAAACACACTAAAATTATTTTTTAAAATGAATAATAATTTCAAGTTTTCTTTATTCTTATTTTATTTTATTTTTTACAATATGGGACTGGTAGTTGCGCTTCCCTTTCATTGGAACGAGGTTTGACTCCTTGCAGTGTCCTTGCTTTTGAAAGCTTGTCCTGCAGAGTTTTATCTGTGTTAACGACATCCCTAAATGTTAATTATAAACACTAAGTAAAATGTAAGATATTGAGACACAGTCACAAAAAATCTAGTGTATATTCACCTCCAAAATAGTTTTTAATCTTTATTTTAATACTCATTATAGCACTAACATTTTAAATGTAGTTTTTCGCTAAAGGTTTCAGCGTTTAGCTGTAATCTAAAATGAATATAAATAAACCTGTTTCATCGGGTTGACACTGGTTGTGGTACTTACAATTACTTGGAACCAGATTCAAATCCTTGCAGCGTCTTTGCTTTTGAAAGCTTCTTCTGTGCAGTTATCTGTATTATTAAATCCTTCATTTCAATAATTAACTGTAAGTAATGTACATTAGTACACACACAACCACCCAAAAACTAGTTTGTTCACACCTATAAAATCTTCAAACATCAAATGCAGATAAAGGTTGAGATACATAACATTTTTGTTTACATTTTGAATACGTATGACAACAAAATCTTTTTCTCTCACATATGTTCAGCTTTTTCCCTTTGTGGAGGCTGCTGCACTGGATGATGATTATTTTGCATATTGAACTGGTATTGGTTTTACATCAGGCTACCTTCCTGACACAACCTCTACATTTCTACATGACATCATTGCTGAATTTGCATAATTTTTTATCTGTATATAATTGTAATGGATCCTGTAGAAGAAAAGAATAATGTCATGAATAATAAGAAAAAGGGAGTAAAAAAAACAGCCAAAATATGTGTAGAAATACAAATACACTTTCTTTCATTAATTATTTTTAATGCCACAATTCCAACCTTCTTCTATCCTGACTATTTGTGCAGCACCACTGAATACCTATGATAATAATTACATTCATTATAATTATATATATTATCATATATTTCTTTGTGCTGCTGGGCTAGTGCAGGATCAGGTAGCAGCAGCTTTGCAAATGTACGTTTCATTTGCAGTCTGGATGCAGGGGGGTGGTGATCATCGCCTACTCTTGCTGGAACTGTGTGCGGCCGTTGGAGGACCGGGCCACCTGAGAGCGCTTTAGTAGGAAGGACGGTCCCACGGCAGCACAGACTGGCAACAATAAGTGTTCTCACGTCAGAGTCTACAAAAGACCTCATAACGCATGAAAAAATGAAGTGAAGTGCATTGGGGACACATACACAAAAAAGTCCTCGGTCTTATTATCGTCTACTACTCAGATTTGACTGGTTAAGTTCATAATCTAACTGCTGACTAATAAAAATGACATCACTTTGACAAAATCACAGCAAATACTGGCAACTAACAAACAGGTGTTTGTTAGTTGCCACTTTTTTTAAGCTGAGAAAGCATCTGTAAAAAGTTAGAAATGTCAAAGTTGTGAGAATAAAAAAACTTGTCTTAAAACTGTCCAAATACAACCCTGGATAGACAAGACAAAATGCAAAAGCACTGGGTGAACAACTAGAGAAACTACACCCTTGATTGCTTTGTGATGAAATATGAATGTACAAGGAGATGATGCTGAACTTAAGTTTAATGCCAGTGAAACATTTGGAGATGACTGAAGGAAACCAGCATCCTTCCATAATCATGAGGCTGCAAGTCAGATAAAGGAACAGGGGAGATAGCAGTCATTTATACTGTAGGATACCTTCCTTATTTTTATTTTTTTATGACAACGCAGCATGCCACAAACCACAGAGTGTGCACTTGTGCTTTTACACTTACTGTTTTAAGTGCATAAGTCCATTCACACTGACATTCGGGTCATCGCACTGTACACTGCGAACACCTGGATGCGTCACTCTCGATAATGGGAAAACTGACTGAGGAAAGCTGGACACTCGTGGTGTGTAGTCGTCCTCTTGTCAACACAGCGTAAGTGATGGGACCCTCACTTGTCTAGTTTTTGGTCAAAAAGACGACAGCAGGAAACTTCACCAGCAAAATAAATAAATAAATAAAAGTGGGGGAGATATTAGATGCCTGACATAGTACCTGAAATTTAGATTAAAATTTTTGGAATCTTAAAAGTAAAATCAAGTCAAACATTGGTGTCCCTCTGGTGAAGCAGCCGCAGGGCCATATTGCCTTCGTCTTTTCAGGGAAAAGCACCATTCCAGCCATTTAAAAAACATCTTAAATCATAACTCATTTGCACACGTCTCATGTAAGAACAATGTCCACGCAGTCCCTTATGTAAGTGTATTCACAAAAGTCCTCCATATGCAGCACAGCCAAATATGAATGTAATTTAATATTTGTAGTAGTTATGGTAAATGTATGATTTACATATGACTGATGAAGGTTTTTTCAATGTTTTCCATGCTTCAAAGAATTCAAACTGTCATAAATGCTGGAGGAAAAGCAACAAAGTACTGCGTGAGATTTTGTTGTTTTTATTTTTTTTGTAATAATCAAGCAACTCTACAACTTTTTCACGCACGCACACACACGCACACACGCACACACACACACAGGAAGAGAGAGGCCAAACGAGTAAATCTGGGACGATGTTGTAAAAGCGACTTAACCTCCACACAAAAAAGTTCCTTTGTGGCACCATAATCTACTTTAAGGCTCAGTGCAACTTTGGCTTTGGAGATGTAGAGCAGGAGTCATCAATCAATTCAGTCGAAGAGAGTGAAACGAGAAGTGCAGCTTCCTTCGAATACAAACACAGCCATGCGCACAGATCACACTGCACCTCAGTAACGTTGCTTAATTTACTGACCACACCAGCGGAGGGTCAGATTAAAGATTCAAGAGGGAATACTATCCTAGGGTGAGTGGAAATAGTAATTAGAAAAAGAGAGACCAACAATAAGTAGAACAACAAAGGAAAAGTGTGCCAAAGCAGCAGGGATCCCCTACTAAACGAGCTGACCATGAGGCAGTTGCACAGACAGCATGTTCACAGGAACACACGAAAACAGTGAACTAAAGGAGAAAAACATTACAACAATGAGTGGATGACTAAATCTTTTAAAAAAGTTCAACTCCACACAAAGAAAGTCCATTTATGACAGTGGACATCCTTTGCCTTCACTACATGTTTTGATACACAACTTGTTGCACAAATCTGTTACTATTTCATCTGATATGGTAGAACAGGAACAAAAATTTACCCCAGTCACTGGGTGAAACCACACATTCCGGATCAGAGCTTTCTCACAAGGATCAGGAGTTACAGCAGAACAGGCGCCAGTTTACTTCTAGATCAATTTCGATAGTTTTCACCCAGTATAGAATATACGCAGATACAAAGTTAGAGCAATAATGCGGCAAATGCTTATGTTGTTGCTTATGCGCTGCTGTATGCAGCATGATGTGGTTCTGTTTTGCACTGCATGATAAGCAATGCCTTACGAAAACCACGTTTAACGCAATTACACCTGTCAGAATCCATGCATGAAACCACTGACCATCGGTTAAAAATAGATACTTTATCACTTACAAGGGTGGCATCTAATTTCATTATTTTTGCACACTGGAGAAGGCGTAAGTGAGATAAAACGAGACAATTAGTTCCACAATGCCTATGTATATTGTTGAGGTTGAAGCCAACGCAGCTCTTTGTACACTCTGCCAAATTGCCCTTTGAGTCCTGCAAACCTGCCAACATTACTTTCTGTCTTGAGTCTTCAGCTGTATTTTTAAACTACGCAGCACGTCCCGGTTTTTAAAGCCAACAGCAGAGACTTATTCATAGTTGGTGTGCACGTCATTAAAGTATCACTTAAGTGAAGGAAGTCTCTGCTTCATAATGAGACCAGAATTCCTTCAGCCCAAAGCTAACTGTGTTTAAGACTCGAAAGGCTTGGAATTAATCCAAGAGATATTTCACTGAAGGTTGAGCGTGACATGCAACTGACTAGCAGTATTTCAGATTTACTTGGATTAAATAGTACTATATACTCACTTCTCGGGAATTATTTCACAGCAGCATGATGCACGATGCAGCAGTTGAAATGACATTAATAACCGTCCCCCAAACATACATGTTATTTACTGGTAAATGAACATATTTTTGATCATGCAAAGAAACATGAAACTCCTTCAAGGCTCTCGATTTGGGTTCGGCTCAAAGCTCACATCCATCACACTGTCCCAGTCATTTTAATCATTTTGATAAGGCGCCAACGTGAGTTACACCAACTTTCATTCTAGCTGCTGTATATATTCAAGACAAGCACATAAATTAAAAGGCAGCATATGAAAATTTTCATTGGGGTTATTAGAAGTCTTGACAGGCTCTTATTTCCCCATGGCACAAGCTCGATCAAACCTATAAGGGGTTAATCAATACATGAGAACCAGTAATTACTTTAGGAGCTGGAATCTTTAATATTTCTTTCTTCACCCCTTAACTTCCGTCTTCTTCTTTTTTTTTATTGCAGCAAACAACCACAAAATGACGTAAAACATCTACAAATAGCACAAATGACTTCAGCATCAATTATGTGGCACTTTGTGGTTGTTACTTGCTTCTGTGTCATCCTACTAGTTCAGTGGAAAAGAAGTTTCTCCAGATCTCTGATCAGTTTTGTCATAATTTGTCATTTTCTGTGAGATACTTGAGTTACAGTGCAAGCAGTAGTTAATTAATGCAAATGTGTGATCAAACAACATATTTTCAAATTATTTCGATTTCTGAAAATAGATTACTGACATGGGTTTATAGATTAGTGCAAACATTTAGTAAACACCACTTGATCCATTCCAAATATCAGAACTTTAAATGGAAAATTGTAGGATTTGAGATGGGATATGAGATATTTCCCCTTGATTGGGAAAATACATACATCTGCTGTATATTTTACACCTAATAAATTTTCCTTCCCCTGGAAATTTAGTTAAGCATACTGTTGCCACATAAATGTATCTCTTTCTTTTATTTTTCTGAAACTCTTATATTATGCCATAGTTGTTAATTAGGTATTTGTGCCAACATTTCTGCTCTAGGGTACAATCAGTGATATGCTTCACCTCCAAAAGGAATAATGGTTTTTCCTGAGTTGAAAATGGAGCAAGCACAACAACAAAGATGGAGTGGAGCAGTATTTCTTAATCCTGGTCCTTATGTACATCTAATTCACATGAACGGATCCCCTCACAAACAAACAATCAACATAACATGCATGTTTTTGGAATGTGGGAGGAAGCCGGAACCCTCGCATGCACAGGGAAAACATGCAAACCTCACACAGAAAGAGTCCCGAGAATCGAACCAACAGTGCTAACCACTAATCCACTGTGCTGCCCTTCTCGGAACAGTAATGACATGTCCAGACTTGTGCATCTTGATCCATTTATCCAATTCATCAATTGGGCAACACTGCCCTATAGGGACAAACCTATTAGTAGCCCTAGTGCAGCTCTTCACTTTTGAAGTTGTTGTCTCTAACAAAGTGTTTGCATTAGAAGGTGAGGGTCTTTAGTTATTTGCAATTTAAGCTAGTGTCCTATAAAATGTATGTGGAAGACTCGGCTGATTTGGTACAGCAGAAAGATAATGATTAAAGAGTAATTTTAGGATTAGGATTACAGCCTATTGAAAAGCTGGTCCTGAGCTGCCTGTGCATCTGAAGGAGGGTTAAAATTCTGCCTGTGCATCTGAAGGAGGGTTAAAATTCTGCCTGTGCATCTGAAGGAGGGTTAAAATTCTGCCTGTGCATCCGAAGGAAGGTTAAAATTCTGCCTGTGCATCCGAAGGAAGGTTAAAATTCTGCCTGTGCATCCGAAGGAAGGTTAAGATGCTGCCTGTGCATCTGAAGGAGGGTTAAAATTCTGCCTGTGCATCCGAAGGAAGGTTAAAATTCTGCCTGTGCATCCGAAGGAAGGTTAAAATGTGCTTGCATTCGAATCGAATATTCAAAACTGGGAGGGCGCTGTGGAGTTCAATGGGCACCCCGTGTACAGGGGCTACTATGTCTTTCGTGTAGTTGATGCATGTTCGAGTCCTGGCCCGTGACCTTTGACTGTTGGATGTCACCCTTTTTTCAGTCGTTCTTCACTTTCAGTAAAAAGCCACAAGTGAGGAGAAAAAGTCTTACAAATGAAAAACAAATAAACAAACAAATAAACAGTGTTTGTCCACCTTGCTGATTCCAAAATATTCCATCCATTTTCCTCTCTTTATCTAAGGTCGGGTCGCGGGAGCAGTAGCCTAAACAGGGAATCCCAGAGTTCCCTCCCACTTCGTCCATTTCATCCAGCTCATCTCAGGGGATTCCAAGGCATTCCCAGACCAGCTGTGAGACGTAGTCCCTCCAGTGTGTCATGGGTCTTCCCTGGCGTCTGCTCCCAGTGGAACATGCCTGGAAACCTCACCAGGAAGGTGTCCAGGAGGCATCCTCTCCAGATGCTTGAACCACCTCATCTGGCACCTCTCAATGCAGAGGAGCAGCGTCTCTACTCTGAGCCTCTCATCCAATCTCCACGGGAGAGCCCGGAGACCCTAAGGAGAAAACTCATTTTTGCTGCTTGTTTCCACAATCTCGTTCTTTCAGTCACTACCCACAGCTCATGACTGTAGGTGAGAGTAGGAACATAGACTGACTGGTAAACTGAGAGCTTCGCCTTTGGGCTCAGCTCCTTCTTTACCACGACGGACCGATGCAGAGTACAAAATACTTAACACATAATCATGCATCATTTTTGCAGGTCAGCATGGAACTTTATCAACTGCAAATCAAATGTGAGTGTTTCTACATCATCATCTGCTAGAGCTTCATGCATGGAGCATTTTGCTGAATTTGTGAACGACATTTGCTTGCTTGTTTCGAGTTGTGTTTCTTGGTGCTGTAAGTGGTTGCTAAAAAGGTTTATGTTAGCCAGCAATGTGAGATGCACAATGACAAGGTGACTGTTGCTGGCTTTCAGAAAACAGTCTCATCACTTCGGTGACTGAGTAGGGCCTTTTTTTTTTTTTTTTTTTTTTTTTTTTTTCAGAGTCAGAGTCAAGTTTATTGTCAATTCTACCACATGTGAGATACATACAGAGAATCGAAATTGCGTTACCCTCAAACCCTCGGTGCTACACAATAAATACATTTTAAACACAAAGTGCAGGTTAAAAAGAGACAAGAAACAAGTTGTGACATGACAACAGTTTTTCGGTTTGTTTAAAGTGACATGGTGCAAAGCAAGCGGTCCAGTTCTGCCAAAATACAGATACTGAGATCAGAGTGAGTGAGGGGGGGGCAAGGCGGGAAACGGTGGAAGAGAAGGGAGAGTGTTAAGTGTCCTGACAGCCTGGTGGACGAAGCTATCCTTCAGTCGGCTGGTTCTGGCTCGGAGGGTCCGCAGCCTCCTCCCTGAAGGCAGCAGACTGAAGAGGCTGTGTGACGGGTGGGTGGAGTCTCTCACAATGCTGAGGGCTTTGCGAGTCAGACGGCTGCTGTAAATGTCCTGAAGTGAGGGGAGAGAGACACCAACGATCTTCTCAGCTGCTCTCACGACGCGTTGGAGAGATTTGCGGCAGGTTGCGGTGCAGGATCCGTACCACACGGTGATGCAGCTGGTCAGGATGCTCTCGATGGTGCCTCTGTAGAAGGTGTACCTGATGGGGGCCGGGGCTCTGGCTCTTCGCAGTTTGCGGAGGAAGTAGAGGCGCTGCTGTGCCTTCTTGGCGAGTGATGCGGTGTTAACAGTCCAGGAGAGGTCCTCTGAGATGTGGACACCCAGGAACTTGGTGCTGCTCACCCTCTCCACAGCAGCACCGTTGATGGTCAGAGGAGCATGCTGGGTGTGTTGTCTCCTGAAGTCGGCAACAATCTCCTTGGTCTTCTCCACGTTCAGGGAGAGATTGTTGTCGCTGCACCACTCAGCCAGGCGGCTCACTTCGCTTCTGTAGTTTGACTCATCGTTGTTGTTGATGAGACTCACCACAGTCGTGTCGTCCGCAAACTTTACGAAGAGGTTGTAGCTGTGAATCGGTGTGCAGTCGTGGGTCAGCAGGGTGAAGAGGAGGGGGCTCAGCACACATCCCTGGGGGGCCCCTGTGCTCAGTGTGATGGTGCTGGATGTGTTGCTGCCGACCCGTACTGCCTGTGGTCTCCCAGTCAGGAAGTCCAACAGCCAGTTGCACAGCGAGGTGCTGATCCCCAGCTGGTCCAGTTTGTGAACGAGCTGCTGGGGGATGATGGTGTTGAATGCTGAACTGAAGTCGATGAAAAGCATTCTTACATAAGCGTTTCTGGTGTCCATATGTGTGAGGGCTGTGTGGAGGGCAGTGGAGATGGCGTCGTCAGTGGACCGGTTGGAGCGATATGCGAACTGGTAGGGGTCCAGAGAGGGGGGGAGAGCAGCCTTGATGTGATGCATGACTAGCCGTTCAAAGCACTTCATGATGATGGGAGTCTTCCCCTTCTTTGTCCTGTCTTGCCTCCCGTCATAGTTTGTCCTCCAGGCTGTTCTGTAGTTTGTTCGTTTTTGCTTGTCATCCACAGTGATTACCAGTCTGAGTTAGAAGCACATTCGCTTAGCAGCGTATATCATATATGTGGCACGAGCCCACATACTGGCCTTGGCGCCTGCAGCCGTTTTTGTTCCAACCATTCAGGAACAAGACTTGTCTTCTCAAATAGTCTCATCGCTTGTCCCCATCCTTCCACATTCTTTCGCTCTGATTCATCTGCACGAGAGACAGCAGGGAATATCTGGCAGCTACTGTGGGTCACTGGATCGCTTCATCACTGTGTGTGTGAAGTTGTTGTATTTGTGAGTGTGAGACCGAGGGAAGATGAAGGACCTTTGGGCTGGTGAGGAGGGTTAAAAAAAAGACTCTGGGCAAGACAATGTCCTTGGTTGAATCTACCAATATGGAAAAAAAAGCAAAAAAAAAAAAAAAAAAAAAAGCGGACTGACTTAATTCCAAAACTGTAAGCACAAGAATATAAGGCGTCAAATCCCAGAGAAGAGAGCACATTGGTGCCGTTTCCATAATATGCTTCACAGCAGTTACTTTATATTTGTCTGTTCAGGAATATTCACATCCCGAAAGTCCCACTGATCATTCCAGTTATCGGTTTGTGCATGTAGGTTCCTTATCAACTTCAGAATTAAAATGTCTCGCTTTAGCTGCTTGTTGAATCCCTCTTCAGAGTGTTTTAAAATTACATTTACAAATGTATAACAACATATGTATCATATTGTAGCAGTCAACAGTTTGAGCATGCATACTCATTCCACTTTAATAGGTATATGTGATCAAATCTCGGACTGGTACTTTATATTAAATATAAAACAGTGTAAATAAATGTTACAGGTAATACCAAAATTAGATTTACCAGTTCCTCTCGACCCTAAATAGCTAAACAAAATCTCAAATGCAAGTAAAACTAAAGCTAAGGTCTCAAGAGGTTAATAATGCCATTACTTTGTTGTGGTAATGTGCCATGTTGAGTAACTATGCATCTTCATGTATCTGCTGGTAAAGTGGTGATGTTTTCATCTGTGCAGAGCGAGGTTACTGCTTTCTTTTCCTGAACTGTCAAGTTGGATGTAGGAGGAGTAAGTGCATCAATGCTAAAATGGTCCTATCTTATTCTTTTTTCCAGCAGCTGTTTTTTTTCTTTCTCGCTTCCAGTAACATCTGCTCGGCTCGGTTCTTTTTTTAGAGGATTTGACTTGTAAGCTGTTGGGGGAGAGTCCCTGTTGTCTGCAACTCCGATTGAAGCAGAGGTGGTTTCTGTAGTCTTCGAGCTTCCTTGACACATTCTCATACTGCTGTGTCACGGCAAGTGTTTTCTTTCAAAACAAATACGAAAAAAAAAGTGCAAAGCACTCAACTGATGCAGACTCTCAGAGCTGCATGACTGAGAGCATATTTTAGATGTTATATAAATGGGAATATGTTGTGATGCTGATATGCATTTGACCTTCTTATCTCCGATTTCACAGAACGTGTGCGAATGAATGTTTCCTGCTCCTACTATCCGCTTAACCTCACCCACCCGCTAAAGCCTTTACGTAAAAGTGCTTGTTACATCATATCAATGGCACCAAGTTAAAATTGATCATTTAACCCATTTCATGTAAAATACCACTTTGTTACATATTTAAATATCAGCCCTAGCTGCAGACTGAGTTAATTTCTTTAAAGACAGAGGATATTTGGAAAAGCTACAGATTAACTTGGGGCACATTAAATGATAAAACAAAAGACTGGCTGCTCTGGTTACTGCAGCATGGAGCACTGTGGCTCAGATTAGAGTCCATTCAACAGCTGCACCTCTTCTTTTTCATAAAAAAAAAAAACACAAAATGCATTGTGGCAGGGAGAAGAAATTCATGGTACAGTCCAGTCCACTTGAACTCACAAATAAACATGTTTTTCCTATTATTTTGATCTTTAACACTTTACACATCTAATTGCTCTCTGACTCAATGTACCATGAATGCAGACAAGATGAGTGGTAGATTTATGTCCTGCTCTTCGTAGCGTCGTTCAGCCTGATGATAAAACTGAGGCAAATCTTCAACTTCATCATATTACCACTCGAGATGAAAACTTTGGAGACACTTGGGGTCAAGTTGAAAAGCAGCTCAGGAGCCTTAACGTTAGTTTGCACCACCCTCGCAAAACGATGCTCTTTTCTCTTTGTGTGTGCTCTTGAGGAAGAAACACTTTGAAGCAATTTTAGTTTTTATCTTGACATCAGAAATAGTGGCACAATACAGAAGCCAAGGCTTCAAGGTTTGAGCCAAATGAACAGGGGGTCTAGAAATAATGTGCAGTGCAAATCTCTGACTTGGAGGGCCAAATATTCCATCACCAGAGGTGAACCAGGTGGCCTCGATAAAGAGGGCAGACCAGTGGTCTGCTGCTAATTAAATGCGTGCTGGTAATTTATCAACCCTGGGTAGGTCACCGATCTGACATAACCTATGACGCGTCTCTTATTATTACAGAAAAGAAAAAGAAAAGTATCATGCAACCTAACTGGGTTTTCAAAATCCAATATCCGTACCAAAATATCCTCTGTCTATAAAACAAAAGTGTCTGTAATGGAACTTCTTCTGGCCTTCCACAACGTTCTTCAGAGGTTTGTTACTCATGGCCAGAATAAAGACGACAAAACATCAAATGTCAATAGTGTCTTAACATTAACACAATGTTGTGTCTTTTCTCTCAAAATTAGTTTATGCAGGATTAGAACATGGTGGCCACTGGTTGGAGTTCAGAGCGTTCAGTACTGAGCGACGTGCGTCACAAAGAGCACTCACCTCCGATGCGCTGACGTCATTAAGTATTTGCAAAGTCATGTTGTGTTCATGGATTGGTGGGTCCCGATAGAAATCAGGAGCCTTATATAGCTACATTTCTGAAACAGTAAGAAAAAAACTGACAATAACTGGAAACTGACATCAACTGGCCAGAATAACGGTGGGTTTTACAAAAAGAAGACAAAAAGTGACCTTAAGCAAGGACCTGCCATCTAGATCTGAAGGGATTAATAGATATCTCCCAACAGCAGCATGCCTTGAGGAGTGCATCTGTAGGCTCAGCTTTTGTTTTTACCTTTGACGTTCACCCACTGTGTTTCTCATATGTGTCACGCACCGCCACGAGGTATGTTTTTGTCTGTTTTTGTGCGCTACATTGGTCCACAACGTAACTTACCATATATTAATGTTATAATAGCTTATGTTTATTATGAAATGATCACTGCGAATGACCTGTTCATATGCTTTAACCGCTTTGTTTAATGCTGAATAGAAGCTGGCAGGACGAGAGGTAAGAGACGCAGCGGACTGACCAGAGCGCTTAAAGCTGTGATGCGCAGTAGCAGTCAGCACCCACTCCTGACACGTCGTGCCACAGGTCCCACTCTCGGTGGAAGTGTATGCATCAATCCATTTTCTATGCCCACTTTTTCCTCTTCAGCTTAGCAGGGCGTTGCAAAATACATGCTTTTGCATGCTACTTTTGATGTTAAAACTAACATCAGCTAGTTTAATAGGGATTACTTGATTTAAGACTATCCTATTCTAAATCTATGACATAATAATTATTGATTGTGTCACTTTGGGCCTGTATCGTAGTATTGATTTCCATGTAGTAATATCATTTTAATTTTATACAGGCGCTGGTTTGTCTCGGGATCTATATGGGTTTTTTTTTTTCTTTTACCAACACTGAATAGCCTTATGTAACAGCATGGAGGAGATGAAAAATGCTCTTTTCATTGCTTGTTAAACGAGGGTCGCTGCTCGGTTGCTCTGTGCCTTTTATAGCTGCTCAAGCTGAGATTCCTGCTGTGTTCTGAGATCCACGTTTTTTCTTTTCAAAAGCTATCAAATGATTAATCTGAACTGTGATTAATCTGATCTTCCCTCTATTTACAGCAGTAGTATTTATATAACTTCGCTGAAAGGAATAAGGTTATGTCGTTGGTTTTTCTTCCCACCACCCCACCCCACCTCCACAGTGTCAATTCCATCTTTCACAAAAGATGGAGCTTATTTTTGAGATAGAACATCCTGGACTCATAAAGCAAGTCCAGCACCGTTTATAAAATATCCTCAGGTCTAATTTTGGGGACAATTACATCAGATATTAAGCAATGACATGCTGTATTCTTGTATGAGCTCAGTAACAAACACATAGACACAACATAGTTTGTATAGGAAGGTCTGTTGCCACATATTTCTTGTAAATCCTTAAACTCAGCAAGAATTAAGGTTTATGGCTGAGGAAGAACAAAAAAGATTCAAACAATTCAAACAATATGGTACGCTCTCAAAAAAAAGAAAAAAAATGAAATGGTGTGCACTTGTATAACATCGTTTTGGCCTTGTCTAGGTTTTAGAAAGTGCTTTCCAATGAGTTTCCCATTCAGCCCCATGAACATCCGCATAGTGCTTCTACTTACACTTAAATATTTGTAGTCTATGAGCCACATGTGGTGTTTTTTTTCTTTTTCTTTCCACAATCAAACACCAGTGAACATATAAGAGGCAAAGTCGGGGTTCGGTGTCTTGCTTTTAATTTTACAAACTCAAATTTTCTTAACAGATTGAGCACCAAAGTTGTGGGGATGATCCTTAGTAGAGCCTGAGGATCTCTGAGGATTTGATCAGTCACATTTGTTCCCCTATCGTAGAAGCATGAATCAGGCTTTATAGACAAACTTTCTCAGGCTACAATGGTCATTACCGAGCTGTTTTATGAGACGCATCCATATTCATTTGTAAAAGTAGGTCCAGAGGAGGAAAAACGGATAGATTTGATGTCTTTTGTTTTCCAGAACAATCCCCCTGTAGAAATGAGGTTCTTCTAATTACGATTGGGCCTTTCATTAGGACAGCTGTAACACTTGAAGTTAAACTATTAATTTTATCAGGAGAAATGTCCAGCCAACGCACGAAGAGAGCCAAAAACACAAACAAAGAAAACATTTGCCATCTTTGGATTTGGTTTTAATCTCCCATTGCACGCTTCCTCTTCTCATCTCTGACTTGTCGAACTTGTCCGAACCCTTTTAGTTCTTTTCTTGTGCTAGTTTTCACATCTGGACCTTCTGTTCTTCAGTCAGGCAGATTGTGTTCTCTTCAAACCTATGCCCTGTGATTCATTTTCACTGGAAACCAGCACAAATTAATTCATTTATCATTGTGATGAACTGCCTGAAACACTGCTTGCAGATGTGAACCACCTCTGCTGACTGACAAATGCCTCAAACGCTCCGAAACAGCACCGACCGCCAAACTAACTTGATCAAGCAACCACGCGTAAAACAACTGCACCACAAAAAACTGCATTTAAGATTGCATTTTTTTGTGCCACACAAAATACTTTCAGAATGTTGAGTTTTGCGTAAGAAACAGAAGTAAGTAAGGAGTGAGGGGAGGAAGATTTTAATACATTTTCTTTATTACAGAGCCTGGTTTGAGGCGCGCCATGACATTTCTCCAACCTTAATCACATCGGGTTAGGGACGCGAACTGAAATTAAACTTTCTACGTAACTTAAATTTGCTGTGAAAGGGAAAAAAATCTATTTTGGAAACTGGGTAGTGCATTTTTCACATACAACGCAATACACACTAATATTCCACAGCGGTAATTATTAGTATTATACAACCCAAGCGATTATGAAAGCAATTATTCTACAGCATTTAGGACCGAGTCCCAGTTTTGGAAAGCAGTCATGTGCCTACTGATCGGGTTCTGCTACAGCAGCCCACCGTGCTAAACGTATATCAAGGAGAGGAAAAATTATTTTAAGTATCATGAGACTTCCCAGACTCACTCTAAGGACCCACTTCAACCTAATTCCACTTTTGTCCATTTTATCATTACAAAAGTGCCTGTATTTCAGAGATAACACAGAGGATGTGTTCAAGACATAATACATAATAACTTTGTCACAACAGCAATGAAAAATGGCATTAAGTATTCAGTCCTCATTCAGAAGAGCTTGGTTTCTGTGCCCCACTGCACAATGGTAGGAGAGGGTCGGGGCAGCTGGAGTTATATTAAATCATTTAGATAATGTGTTGACCCGGGGGAGCTCGGGCACAGATAACCTTCACAGTTATGATATCTGGCGGAGAGGATGAGAGTCCACAGTCAATACACACTTGCGCGCGCACATCCAGACATCACTGCACCTCCAGGAATTCACATATGATTCATCTCTGATGCTGGGACACATTTACTGCTCCCATCTATAGGTAGAGAGGTCTCGGCTGGGACAGGTTCGTTTATTTAGGCACACGATGGACCAGAGCGGCTTTTCATCTCTGCTGCCAAAAAGATATCGCACACTTTCAAGAGCTCTGCGATGTCAAAAGGTGCTGAATTAACAAAAAGATCCCCGTATATAAATTAACAAAACCCCCCACAGAGCCAGGTTTTTTGGGATTACTGGGGAGTAGAGCTACACCACAGCGTTTCAGCATCCACGCTGCTGCGTACGCATGAGAAATAAATAGTCTATATCAAACAGGGCGAATGAATTCAAACATGCTGTGTCTCCTTGCTGAATGATAAAATTGGACAACTCAAACAGTTCTCATTTTCCATGACAAATCTACAAAAGGAATCTGTCTGATGAAACATGATTTATTCAGTTTCAGCGCTCCTGGATACGGCGAGATTCATTTGACCTTCTTTTTCCAAATAAACGAAGATGGCGATGAAGGGGGGCAGAAATATTTGATCGCAAAAAGATTCAAAGTGGACTGGAGAGGTGAGACAAATTATTCGAGCAAAATGGAGGCCTCGTTGCTGTAAAACAATGAGTCTGATCAAAGAGGGGAAAAAAAACACAAAAAACAGCCAGAAAAGGCCTGGCTACTTGTACAGAAGACCTGTCCTTCTACTGAGCCTCCTGACACGAAGAAATTCACAAATTAACCCAGTTTCTCTCTTTTCAAAGTGTCCCTGCTCTCTGTTTTTGAATCCAGATTTTATGCTCTATTCTTTATTATGCTTCATCTCTAACCCCCGCCCCACCTCCCACACCCACATTTGATTTAGTTTGAAGAAGAAACACTTAACGGGAATACAACCTTCTTGACTCTCATTTGTTTTTCTCTCATATTCAGTTGGCGAGATGATCGCTGGCTGAGGCTTTATTTACTAATTATGGACCAAATGTGTGATGTAGGTGGATGCAGCAGTGGGTGGTGGACATGCAGAGCACAAACACATCTTTTCTGAAGTTCAGAGAACAAGAGCACCTGAAGGTGAAACACTCAACAAGGGTTTTGGCTGAAGTCACATAAACGCATCCTCTCAACGTTACGGTTCCTTAAAGGTGTATTTAATGCAGCAAATTGTAAACTAGTTTGTCCTGCAGTTCTATGCAGTATGGTGGATGAGACTTTTTTCCAATTTGGCCCTATTCTCACATGATAAATGCATCTATTTAATACTTAACTTAACTTCTTGTGTTAATTTCACAGAACCATGGCTTACTCTTGTTTCATAAACTTAGTAATGAATTAAGCATAAAGGGTGAAATCTGAATTATTAAATTAGAATTTGATCACTAATTCATAAAAATTTACTTCCTTTTTCTATGAATTGTTTATAAAGCCAGTGCTTGGGTTTTGCTCTTTAATATTGGACGTGACGGCGATGCCAGCGCAGCACCGCGGTCAGTACGTGTGCAGGTGAAAACTACTAGGCTGCATTTCTGAAACAGATGTGCAGCATTGAATAACTTCCCAGCAGGACGAGTAAGCAGTAGGTGAGACCAATTAGTGCATTCAGTGTCCTTGTGAAATTGGCTGGTTGTATGCAGAGGTTCTGGACTACCATGAGGCTGAGAGGAGGCCGGCAGGTGTCAGCTGGTGCCTCTGCTTTTATGGTAGCAGTCGTGTGTTTATGGTGCTGGATTTCCGGCATGTGAAGCACTGCCATGCTTTGGTTTAACTGGGTTCTATAGGACTTAGGAAATGTGATTTTTACTACTGTATTTACGTAGAAATACAGTAAATACTAAAAAAGAGTTCATAAACTCAGGCAGAACAGTAAGAAGCTGCAGTACTTACAGGATCCGTGGTGGGTTGTTCCCCCCTTTTTTCCCGCTTATCTTTTTTTTTGTCTTTGGCCTTGAGCTAACATTTTCCCATGCTTAGATCTACTCTCTCATCTCCTGTCTCTCTGCGTGCTCAGCTCAACATCTCTGCTCGCCTCAAGCACCTTTCTACAGCCAACCAAGCCACAGGAAGGTAAAATAATTTATACGTAAAGAGCTTTACATAAAACAGAGAATGAATTAAAACAAAGAGTGTCGGCAACAAAACATACAAAGAAAAATATTACTGTATAAATCAGAACCGTTGTAGAAAACAGGGGAGTCTCATGATTTAATTTAAAACGTAGCAGGAGTTGTACGTTCTCCACGTATACTGTGCATTTAAAAGAAATGACAACAAGTCTGGTCTCAAGAAAAGCAAACCTGTTGCAGGATCAAGAGTCTGAGCAGAGATCTGCAGAGCTCCATCCTCCACCTCCACCAGACAAACAGTGGCTCTTAAGTCAGTCGAGACATGCAGTCCTTCCCCCGGATTGGTTGGCCCAGAGCTTCTTGAATTTTAATGAAAAGAAGGCAGCGGTTATAGCGACCCCAGTAGACCCTCCCCAGTCGATTTGGGTCTTTTGACAAGCTTTTTAAAACCAACAGTTTCTAACCTGGGTTTTAAATTGGACAGCAATTTTAACGTAGATCATCAGATAAGCTCAGTGGTAAATTCAAGCTTTTTTTTAATCTTCGTCAACTTGCAAAAGCAAAACTTTTCTCAACAGCTCCACTTTTTGAGACAGTATTCGACGCCTTCATTACCTCCCGGCTGGATTACTGTAGCTCACTTCACCCTGCAGTCAGCCAATTTTCTCTCTCACGTCTCCAACTCGTCCAAAATGCGGCCGTCTGTCTCCTGGTTGGAGCGTAAGAGAGACCATATTATGCCAACTTTAGCCTTGTTCCACTGCCTGACTGTAAGTTTTAGAGTTCATTTTAAGATTCTCGTATTTGTTTTTAAATCCTTAAATGGTCGCTGTACCTCTCCGAGCTGCTCCCTCCCCACTCGCCAGCCCGGTGCCTCAAATCAGCTGATCAGCTCCTTCTGGTGCTCCCGAGGTCTAGGCGGGAGCTCAGAGGGGACAGAGCCTCTGGAATCACCTCTCCAAAGCTTTGGACGTCGTTGCCGCTGCATGTCAGAGTAGCCCCATCATCCGGCCTTCGACCCAACACGAGACTCCTGTTTGTCCTGCTGCTGTTCTCCTCTGTACTGCTTTTATTTCTTTATTTTCTACTTTTATTGTATTTCGTGTTCTAGTGTGTTTTTTTAGAGTTTTAGTTGTTTTTAAAATCGTTTTATGTGTTGTTGTTTTTTCATGCCCTTTGTTTCAGCTGTTATGTTAAAGTGGTTTACAAATAAAGCTGAGTTGAGTTCTGAACCTGCTGTCTCATACAGCATCATGCAGATCTCTAAATACACGGTTACAGCAATCTACTAGGGATAAATCCAAGGACCAGTTTTTCTAAATCTCTGTAGGAAACGAGCCTTTCCATCTGTAAAATGTTCTTCAGGTGATAATAGACTGACCTGTCAGCAGCTGAGGATCCAGACATCAACTCTTATTGCAACACCAAGCTCGAAATTCAACCTCAGTCTCATCAGTCTGCTTCCTCCAGCCATGAGCCCTCCGCTCATTCCCCAACCATCCATCCACCCTTCACCCAGTCTAAAATAAATCTTTAATCACAGCATGGCTGTGCTGTATGTGGGCTCTGCTTTTGGCTCCTGACCGTGACACTACATGGATAAATACAACTAAGGTTAAGTGAGGAAATAGGGTTTGTCATTTAGGTAAAACACTACTGACAAGATCCCATATATATGAGAAAAAGGGCAATGTACCTTCTTCAACAGTCAGAAACAATTTGTGTTGAATTTATGTGCTACAGTATAGTATCCTGAGTGAATTTATTTTTATCCTTCTAACACAAATAACCTCTATCAGCCTCCTCCTGCTTAAGACGCCTGGTTAACTCTCAGATAAAAGTGAAGCATGGAAACTCATTGTTCTAATTTACTCCCCTGCCTTCACCATCCGCAGAGCTTCGGCCTCGCAGAGCGTTATGAATTGGCTGACTCCGACATCCCTGTCCTTCTGACTTAATTAACAAGTGTACCTCTCATAGCAAGTGATGTTCAGCACAGTGGGCGGGAGCGTGCACATGTGAGCGGAGGGATGGCATTACGGGCTCCGTGATGCAACGCATCATGGCAAATGATGCAGAGGACGTTCAGGCTCGGGAGCGACTTCTCTCTCCCAGCAGTCCTGACAGGCCTGCTGGTGTATTTATGATCCTCAGCTCTAGCAACTTCAGCAGATTTCCAGCAGCTTAAGCTTAATGCTCTTGATGTCTAGGAGTCATTAGACAGAGAATTATAATTGCCTGTAACGGCAGGAAATTTGTCCAAAGCTTCAACTAAACGGTACAGGAACGCTTATTTTTCATGTAATACTAATTGTTTGTTCTTGTCCATTTCCACAGGCAGCAAACAGGATTGCTGGCTGATAGTACGTAATGAATTTATTTAGGGCAACCAGTGAAACTAATTTGTCGTTATATCGTCTACAGAACTTGCTTCACCGCTGCATTAATCTATATGGTTTAGGCAACAGTTGCATTAAGCACATGCAGTTTGAGAAATGTTATTTCTATAAACCTAAATAGTCAAACTGCAGGTTCCCTTTTTCATGTTGTGGGCATCTGAGCTTACTTTAACTCACCGTTTTGGTTTTCCGCTTTGGAAAATGTTTGAGCAGCTTTCTGTGACAGTTGCAATAAGAAATGAAGTTCAGGATACAGAACAGTTATGATTAAGAAAAGAAACGAACAACAATTTCGCAAATCAAAAGCAGAATTTGTTTTCAATTCATCCATCCACACCAATCTCCTACTTCCAGACTGCTTTATTCTTTAACAACTCACATCCTGTTTCATTCCTGTCAGAATTACTGTGAGCAATGGAGAGAGCTGTTACAGGTGTAAGAAGCTGCTAAACACAAATACTACTAGCACAACTGTCATTTAGCAGATGGTTTTTTTCCAGACTGAATTACAGCTGAAAGAACAACACAAGCGAGACATCAAATAGGAGGGTACAGTGTGGATAAGTGGTGGTCAGGCTGCTATGAGTCCACTAGGACACAGGTTCTGCCATACTATTGCTAGAGGATTTTATTTATTTATTATATATTATATTTTTCATTCCCTTCACCCTTCAACAGTCTCTTTATTCAGCAAAAACTAGGTCTTAAATTCACCATCATAAAATCATCTTGGCATAAGTGCATGCAGCTTTCTCAGTGCTGAGTCATGCAAAGAGCTGGACAAATCTTCTAACTCATTCTGATGAGCAGAGAAGTTCAACTCAATGTGGAAATGCTCCTTAAAGAGCCGAGTCTTTAGCTTGCATTTGAAGGCAGGTCTGGACCCTGCAGATCGGACAGTCTGGTAGGTCATTCCACCATCGGGGAAGAATAGAGGAAAAGAGTCTGGCTACTGATTTTGTGCCACATTGTGATGGAAGCAACAGGCCACTTTCACTGGCTGAGCGTAGCTGTTGAGAGGGAGTGTAGCACTGGATGAAGGAGTGAAGGAAGGCAGGAGCCAGAACCAGTAATTGTTTGGTAAACCAGAAGCAGAGCTTTGAACTTCATGCAACTGGAAGCCAGTGCAGAGAGATTAGCAGAGGAGTGACATGTGCTCTCTTGACCTGGTTGAAGACCAGACATGCTGCTTCATTCTGGATCATCTGCATAGGTTTAACTGAGAATGCAGGAAGTAAGGAATTACAGTAGGCAGTAAGGAATTACAGTAGGCAGTAAGGAATTACAGTAGTCAATGCATGACATGAGTAGAGTCTGAGCCAAAAGCTATCAGGTAGGGTCTGAATTTCATGATGTTGTAAAGAGCCAATCGGCAAGACCAATAAACTGAGACAACGTGGCCTATAAAGGTCAGCTGCCTGTGTAACATGACACCCAGATTTCTAGCAGAAGATGTGGGCACAAGTGTGATGGAATCCAACTATATGCTTATCTGAGGGGGTTTGGAATAACTGGCTGGACAGACAATAATCTCAGGCTTGGACAGATTTAACTGAAGGTGGCGATCCTTCATCCATGCAGAGATATCAGAGAGACATGATGATATTCACATTGAGAGGGTAGTGTTGTCAGGTGGAAAAGAAAAGGAAAAGCTGAGTGTCATCAGCATAGCAGTGGTAGGAGAAGCCATGAGAGCTGAAGATTTCACCTAGTGAGGTGGTGTACAATGAAAAGAGAAGAGGGCCAAGCACCGATCCCTGTGGCACCCCTGTTGAACAGCTCATGTGGTCTAGACACTTTGCTATGATACTGAAAGATCTTCCTGTGAGGTAAGACATGAACCACAAGAGGACAAGCTTTGAGAGTGTGGAGAGGAGGATGTGGTGGTTGACCGTGTCAAAGGCTGCAGACAGGTCAAGCAGTATGAGGACTGAGAATAGACCAGTGGATCTGGCAACCCGTAGTGACTCAGTACCTGACCAGTTTTGGTTGACTGGCCCTGCCTAAAACCTGTGAGTGTTTTTTGTTTTATTATTGGAATTGACTCAGTCCAAGAAGGCTGTAACAAATGTGTCAAATTTAACATCAGCTAAAAAAAAAAAAAAAAAATACATGTAAAAAAAAATTTATCAAGTCTATTCTTTAAGTTTGATTTTAAAACAAAGCAAAATCAATAAACCATACGTTTCTATCAATCCAAGCTTTTCCTGAATTAGACATTCAGACATTAAATGTTCAATTATTGTTTCAGAATAATATGTTTGATCTATGCAAAGAAAAACAATACCACAGCAGCTGAAGTGAGCCTGTTGTCAGCTGGCATTTTTTACAAAATAGCAACAAAATGCAGCATGTGCACAAAAAACAACAATAAAAAGCAAAAAAAGAATAGGTCTGTTTACACGTTAGGACTCCGGTCTAGTCACTCCCATGAGTCTTTCTCTGCAGATTGCTGGTGAGAAGCTGAAGAGAGAGTATTTTGTTTTTTTAATGCAGAACATAGTCATGTGGCAGTTTTGAAGCAAAAATGCACGTTTGAAGACAGCGTGGAGGGTGAATGGCTCAAATACAACCTTCCCTGTGAAAAGTCTACACATTCTGCAGTGAGGCTGAGCTGAAAATGACTGACAGTTACTGGAAGTTTGGAAGTTTAGCTTTGACTACAGCGCAGATGGCTGCAACGAGTCAGAACAGTGATCCTCAAATTGAGGCACAGCGGCTTCACGGGGGCAGTGGGTGGCCACTCACTCTCTCTACAGAAAATGAGGTAGAACTAATGTTTCGCCGTTGGACTTATTTCAGCTGGGACTCCTGTTTAAGTTACACAAAGCAAGTTCCACAACGCAACATTCCTTTGATTAGTGTAAAAGAGCCATGGTGAACCGAGTGTAACGTGGCTCTGTGTTTGAACTTTTTACTAGCAATGTACCAACCTACTAATACTAATCGGCATGAAGGTCCCACATTCTGAGCCCCTAATATACAAACATCACATTTACTATGCAGTGCATTAGTGGCAAAAGCAATTAAAACTATGGAAGGCACAAAAAACGCTTGCAACCCCTTACTGTTAAACCCCTCACTGTTTTAATTTTTTTTTCCTTCAAAGTCATAAAGTTTCTCTATAAACAGGCTGCTGCATGTGGACTCCCGCCGCTGGTGCTGTGCATGGAACTGGCAGATTGCGGATGGAGGGAGAGGGCTCGCGCTGGCCTTTGGACTGGATTATGCCTGCCCGACTGCGCTGCTCTGCCTGCAGCTGAGAGTGGCTGATGGGTAGGAAAATGGTAAAAAAGGAGAGTGAGCTAAGAGCAAGGCTTCTGAGCAGTGTGCAATAATTAGAGATTTAAAGCTACCAAGCAATCACCACAGCAATGAGAAGCAGGGGTCTTATGCGGCATTTGGAGGGAGCTGGTCACGGTCCTGAAGCATAAACTCTCAAAGAATGATGCACCAGCGAACATACAGTTACACAAAGCTGTGACGTCTGAAATCCTGAAGGCAAACGAACAAGAAGAAACATTACAAGACAGCCAAGCTAAATGTTATTTGGTCGACTCGACGACGTTTGTCATTGTGGATGTTTTCCAACAAGTAAAATGATAACACGCATTGTGATTTCACAAAGTCTTGTTTTTCTGCTGGCAAAAGTGCTGACATTTTGTTTTTATCAAAGGGAGCTACAGGACAAGGACACATCAAAACAGCAACTGTGTTCCTTTAGATATGGTGGCATTTAGAAGCGGGCTCATTTTGCAGCACACGACTGCAGGGAACGAGGACAACAAAAGAAACAAGGTACCCCGGCTGTAATGTTTGTGCCCTTCTGATAAAAACTAAAATAATGCTCCTAAAAAAACAGCATACATGAGTTCAAAATGTCACAGCAATTTCTAAAGAAAAGAAGAAGAGGTTTTGTTCAAATATAGATGCGGCTCTCCGTCAGCCTGAATCCACCTTCCAATGCAAATAAAGGTGAAAAACGAGGCACGAGCTTGAGCTCTGCTAATGTATGGGAGCATGTCCTGTTTCATTCTGCCAGCCGTCTTATTGCCTCAGCCCTCGCAATCCAGCTATTTGTCAGCCGTGACCTACCGGTGGCATGGACGTGGCAGCGTGCCAGAGACTTGGAGAGGAAGTTGGGGGTGGAGGGAGCGGTTTAGAAACACAGGGGGAGGGAGGGGAAGGACAATGTAAGATTATCGAAAGGAGGATAAAGCAGAAAGAGGAGTAAAAGAGTGCAGATGTAATCCCCTGACCCGTAAAGCTTTTGCCTCTCATCACATCTGCTGGCTCTCAAATGTTTCCACATTCACAAGGATTTAACCTGACGAAGGCTTCACAGTTGGATAATTCACTCATGACTACGGACAAGAACAAAAACAACACAATTTAGTAAAAGGTCTCCACATTTGAAAATATCAGTCATTCTCTCAGATCATCTCTGCCTCTGGTCTCCTCCAATCCCCTGAATCAAATGTTGACTCAAGATGTGTGACTAGTATTGACAAAGTGAGAAGAACTGCATGTTAAATAGGTTAAGAGAGGTCCGTTTGGACCCAAGACTGTCATCTCTAACTTCTGCTACTGACCATAATCCAGTCAGAGACAACAGAGCGATAGAGATGACTGCAAAGAAGGAATCAGAAATGGTTGGGCCAACGTCCTTACAAAGACCTGGCTCCATCAGGACAGGCCAGATGAAAAGGTTCTGGACTTGTAGGTGCAGCGTGACTCTACGAGCGACTCGAGTAAAATGAGAGGAGGAGTGTCCAGGGTTCACATCAATGATAAACATCAGGGTGGATGCAGCGTTGCATTTGTGATGCTGGGACGTCAGTTGCCAAGAAAAAAAACAAAAATCACCACTCTGTTGTTGCTGTATACGTTCCTCCAGATTGAAATTCAAAATGTAGTCTACAGGAATGTTTGGAGACTGTCCGTGGTCGGATGACAAAAAAAAAAGATTTTCACTGCGATTTGAAGAAAGAAAGGGAAACAAAACACCTCGGATCTGTAATACAGCATGTTAACATTTCACCCAGATGAAGAAAAACCTGGATATCCCTAGCAGCTGCAAAGCTCTGTCATGTACTACACCTGAGGTAAAAAGGATAAAACTTCGGTAAAACCTATTGGAATGTGGACAGACGAAGCTGCTGAAGCTCCGTCGGATTGTTTTCAATCCACACAGTGGTACAGCATCGGTGATATCAGCACGGTGAGGCGTCTGTGCAGAGTCTAAATCCCACTAAAAGACAAAACCCACTCATGCCACAGCTTGTTCACCTCACTGTACTACGGCACTATCTGCTGATGTACCATCACACTAATGAGCAGTATTTTTCTCCCACACCACAGTGCATCTTTTACATCAATGCTGCTGCTGCTGAAGCCACACCCCCAACCCCGCCTCCCACACAAAAAAAATGTTTCACACCCAACTTAACTTAACTTTTTTTTCAGCAGCATTTAAAAAAACTTCTGTAGGTCTATTATAAATAGTTATAAATCGACTCTTAAATAAATGTATGTCAAGTGTGTTTCTTTCTCAAATAAGATACAAAATATTTATGAGAGTGTCTTTAAGAAAAACATGTTGAAATTTTATTAAAAGTACAATACAGGCTGCAAGTGAAGAGAAAGTACAAGTGCACAAGATAAACTAGTGTAATATTGAATATGCGAAGTAAAAAAGGAGATTAAATCAGCTTTCAATGATAAGTTTGTGTGCTGCTGACAGCACTGCAGTGCTGCTGCCATTAACCTTCATAAAGTCACAAAATTAAACTGTTACAAGTAAAAAATACTGGATTTTTATTCATTTGTTTATTTTATTTTATTTTTTACATAATGTATAAATGTGGCCGCATCCGTCTTTATCAATTGGGTTCAGTTGCATAAAGCCGACAACAGAATAGTGGCAGTTACTGTAGGATCTATGAAGGGAACAGTAGAATAGGCAGGCCTGAGGTCCGTTTGGTATCCAGGCAACAGCGATGATGCATCTTTACGCCTACATACTGGGACAGTGACCTTCCCAATGCTGAAAGGCTCGGCATGCTGAGCAAAACTGGAGTGTTTATAGCAAACTTCTATTTATTTAAACAAAAGGAGTGTTCAATAAGGCAGATGATGTGATTCGGCTGTGTCTGTGTTTTCCTGCTGTGAGCGTCGCTTCCTCACAGAAGAAAACCTCACACAGAAGCAGTCTGCCTGATTATACTGAAATTAAGGCTGTAACTTGTTTATCAGCTTCACTCAGGGGCAGATGTTTACCAACTGCTGCTACTCAGTGGTTACCTATGGTGTCTAAGTGTGATGAAGTTCCATTGATCGTACCCAAAAGCATCTGCGGGAAAATTAACCAACACGTGGTGTTGTGCTTGATTCTAAAGCAGTTGTTTCGTGGGTTGTGAAGCTGGTAAACAGAGCGCACGCGAACCACTGGCCAAAATGAACCAGTGACTTAGTGGCTTCAACCCATGAGAGGCATCACAGGGTCCAGAAGGAAATACAAGCAGATGTTGACGGAAGAGTCGCAGCTGGTCATAAACAGCCACATTACTTAATGCAGGTTTACATTAGCAGGGTCGGGGATAGTTTAACTGGCACCTCCACCACTGACGCATGTCTTGGAGAAATTGTATGGGAATGCGACTTGCCCTCACCCTTGGGCGGATAATTTAGCCCCACCCTACAGAAAAACAAAACAATGCTGGATGGGGTGTGGTGTTGACTCAGTGCTGACTGCACATGCAGGAGATGACACTGTCCTCCCGATGTCACCGTCGAGCTTGAGCCATCTATTCTCAGTCACCAGTCTATGCAAGCTGAAATGCATTAGACATCTCAGCCTAATCCATGTTTATGGAAACTGTTGCAAAAGTAATAAATTGCAACCAAAAACCTCGCCAGCATATCCACAACCCCTTCACCAGAGAAGGGATCTGGAACTGATGCTGGAGGCAACAGAAAAGCTCATCTTCACACACGTTTCACCAAAGACGGCATAAGGCAGTTAGTATTGTCAAGTTAGGGAAGAAATTCCCAGGAGCTCTTAAGATCATTAGGATGGTACACAAGCTTGAGGGTGACCACAGGTGGCAGCTCAAGGTTGCAGATGTTAACACTGAAGACACAGCGGGAATAATTCGAGTACTCAAGGTATTGAGGCCGATAGTTTGGTGGAACTGACTGTCCTACGGGGAAAGAGTTGTGTAAAGCTAAGACCAAAATGTCAGAGGTAGATACTTTTGTAAAGTGTTGGACTACCCAGAGCTTTTATTTGAAATCTTTGGCATCACAGGACTTAACCGGAAGACAGGTCTCAGGAACATCATAGGTGCCAGGAAAAATGAGGCAAGCTGTGGCCTCATGAAACGCAGTGAAAACCTTTAAATCTGGAGGTGAATTACTCCAAACAGATCAGAAATCAGCACGGTGCTAAAAGCCTTTACGGCGCTGATACCAACGGGTTTCATCTGAACGTACATGAAACCTGAACACGCCTGAACCTGCCCCGACTGAAAAACGGAGTAAACAGGTTGATGGACACACACAAGCATTGACCGGCTTCCGTACAATTAGACAGATAAGCACGCAAACGTCTTCTGTGTTTGAGTGGCCCTCTACGTCCTGCCAGCAAAGCCTTCTGTTCCTCTTCAGCGACACAACAACCTCCTTCGGATTACCAGGCAAGCTCTCATTCTGTCAATCAGCTGTAATGCCTTGCAGACAACCGCTGTCTGCTCCATGTCTCCTCCATGCCACTCTCCTCTCCATTCACCTCTCTCACCCCTTAGTTTTCTCCTCCTGCTGCCAACTGGTGTCGACACAAAGCACCTCTTCCTCCCTCTGCTCTTCATATTCATGCTTCATCTGTCCATCTTTCATTTCTGCCCTCCATCCTCTTTTATCTTTTTTGTGACTTAATCTTTCATATAGAGAGAACTTTTGATGGACTGTGCTAAACTGCATGGAAGTGATACAGCGCTTTTGGCCTTTACTTGATGATTTAACTCCGAGTATAAAGAGCCTGCAGCATAAAAGAAGCAGGCACTCTAATCTTGCTAAATTACAAATGTAATTCTTCATCCGCGTTGTAAAATATCAAGTGATTTAATGTCTTACATTTTTTTAAACTAGCATAAATTATAACTGAGTTTTAAAAAGAAAATCGAAGTTTCCATGCCACCAGAATGCCTGGGCGGATCTACGTTCTTCTCATCTGTGCTGGAGGTGGCTCTTCTGGCTCATTAACCTCTTCTGCCCCTGTTACAGACAGAGGAGCCCTGAAGGTAGTGCAGCAGACCCAGCAGAGAACAAGCTGGCCTGGGCAGATGGCCCTCCACAGCCCCCCACAGCCCCCCACAGCCCCCCACGGGGAGATGGAGGGAGTGATGCGCTCATGGGGATTGAAAATAGCTGAGAAATCATCAAAGTACGTTTGAGAATCAGGTGAGTATCCCCCACTTCCCCTCAAACATGCTTTTACTGCTCCTGTTACTTGATGATAAGTGGGAACTGCCGAATGAGGCTTCCCGTCGATGTTAAGTATCGGCACAGCCGATCTCTCGTTTGCTGTCGCACCAGGAGAACTGGTAATATGCCGCAACACAGAAACCAGTTATAAACCAATTAGTCAAAGATTTAAAAGCTTTAAGTGATGTAAACTAACATATTCTTAACTCTCACATAGTCACTTTCCATTACCACTAGAATTACGCAAAACCTAAATATTCCCAAAAAAACCTGGAATGGAAGCACCTGGATTTAAAAAAAAAAAAATGTTTTGTGTGACGATTCACTTAATTTAAAAACTTAGTTTTAACCAGAACGTATACATTAAGAAAATATTGAACATAAACATATGAAATAAATACTATGAAGCATAACTTTCTATTATAAGTATAAAATAATGAGTTTTATTGGGGACAGACAGTAAGTAAGGCTGTTGCACGATCACCATCCTGGTCCTTGTGATAGTAACATGAAATGGGAGCTATCACACATCAAGATTAAACCTTACAGTAAAAATGTAGACACATTAAACGGTCTTGGGTTGGTTGGAAAGTGATATGAATGTTGAATGACATGGCACTAGTATCAGTGGTCTGCGAAATAGAAAAAATGTATACATGAAGTAGAAAGAAATGCCATATCAAACTCATGCAGACTGTGAGATTTAAGTAAAGTGGACTGAAGGAATGTTGTTCTGTCAGAAATAACCTTTGGCTTCATTTGACAGACTAAGGGACTCACAACAAGGGCATATACTTAAAAAAACACCACACAGCAGGAACAGCCAGGAATATTGTCAGTGTCTGCAGAAGCAACAATGTGGAATCAATGCTCATTATGTGTGCATATATGTGTTTGTGTGTTTTGGGAAGATTCAATTATTATCCTGTCACAAACCACATTACATTTGTCTGCATGCGCTTACACCGAGCCGGTGATAAATTTGCAGTTAGATGAATAAAGGCAGGTGGTACATGGAAGATGCTCATCAATGTAAACTGCATGTGCTTGAGATGCAGAGAGTAAATGTAAAGTGTTTGATAACGATTGTTTTTATTTTTCCACTGATAAGCCTTTGTGTGTGTCGAGGTTGTATTTGTACTCATGTGAGGATGGCACACATTTAACAGCAGCAACAGTGGACGTTTGTGTCATACAGCTGGAGCGCAATCAGTCACACCAAGACTGTGATTGGTTCTTAACGTCATTTGAAGAAAGGAAAGCTCAGGTGAATCATTCTGATTTTCTGGGGATGAAAATCGACATTTCATCCCTGCGATTCAGGGTTCGCCTCAGATGATGAGTGGCTTCTGAGTGCTGGCTTTGCACAGCAAATATGACACAGTCCACATTTGTGTTGTGGCTGTCTCTAAACGAACCAAAAAAAAAAAAGAAGTGTGAAACTCAGCTATAAAGCAACACGGGTGCTACTGAAGAAGCAAAGACCTCAGGTGGCTCATGTGTGCGCAGAGGGGGTTCTGTGCATAAAAAGCACTGCTTTTGCAAACACCTACATCTCAGGAGCCTCAAGACAGAAAAATGAAATAAGTCAACAGCATGAAGCATTGGTACGGAAGCAGGAGGAATATTATTTTGTTGTGTAGTTGCAACAAAATTCTTCTGTGAACAACATGCACCTGTAAAACCGATGCATGTCTGTTTATCGTAACAAGCACAGAAATGAAGTTATCTTTAGAACAGGTAACCTAGCTGCATTGTTTGTTAATTAATATTATATGCACTTGCTTTGATGACTCTGAGAGTTTGTGATTACTGCAACAACTTTGCTGCTAACGAGAACAGCACCACGCTGAAGAGAGGTGGGATGAAATACTGGGTCAGTATTTACTTGCATGCAGAGGGATTAAGATTACAGAATAATCTGGGCAGCACAGATGGGTGAAAGTCCAGCTCTCACACACAAAAAACACAGTCACGGGCACATATTTATGACTCGTCAGCACCAAAACTGTCTTCCTGTGTGATTTTCTTTTCATCAAATGTTTGCGGTCCTGACACGTCCACCCGCAGACAACATTTCTAGTCAAAACATCAGCGATATTGCACTTATGCATCATGCATTCAGGTGCTGAAGCTGAGAATCTTAAAATACAGAGTGCAATGGATGCCAGACTCATACATACTGTACATTCCACTCAGTAATCACTGGCAAAAAAACACAAAAAACCACAACAAAAAACTGCTCAGAGACATCCGTTTCTGTGCTGAACCCCATCAAGAAGTCGCGCTCAAATCAAATTCCTTTTCATTCCTAAAGTTACACAAATAACTGAACTGATATGAAACTTCCACTGTTAAAAAAAAGTCATATCTGAAGAGATTAATCCCCATTTTGAAAATGTTGGGATATTTCAGGATGTGGCATGTTTTCTAAGAAAGAACTGAAGACAGAGAAGAGCTGGGTCTCCATGTTTTCATGATGTTTTTCTTCAAATATCAACAGGCGTGACTTCATTTAAGGACATTTTTTTGTCTTTCTTCAATTCTATAACCGCTTGATTGTACTGAAGGAGGATGAGACTAAAATATGTTAATTGAATGATTAACATCTTCTAGTGGTCTGCATAGGTGTTTATTGTTCAATACCCAAAATATGGTGCATGAATCTGTTGGCATCTTGTTCAGAGACGTAAGAAACAGCGGCTCAAATGAACAGCTTATTTTGGTCAAATAGTTTCTACGTTCTTAAGGGTTATTCCTTAGTCAGATGTACAATGCGGAAACCGCTTGGGAAAAATAAGATGTCTTCAGGTACTATCAGGCTTGTCAAAAACAAAAGAATAAATGTGATGGATGGGTTTATGAGCGACCATCATCACGCGGCGCCGTCATTAACAGGAGGATCATCATTGTCAACATTTAGGATCTTCAGAAAGTTTCAACTGTACTTTGCTCACTCATACTATGGGATAAAATACTTAACTGTAATGAATTACTTTTCCAAACTTGAAGGAAGATCATGGAAACTTTTAATCTGTTATTCTTCTGCCTTGAGTGGATGGTTAAAATAGTCCCTGTTCATTCAACGCAGCTTAATTTTAATGAGGACTGGAATTCAAAGAATGAATCATGTGAAGATCTTGTGAATGCAGGTTTTTTTTGTAGCCACTTACAGCCTACTACTTCCATCTACTTCAAAACATCTAAAAGATTTATGCAAAGGAGCTCTGAGGATATTTTTTTTAAATCACAAATCGTTTAAATCTGGGACCTCCATCAATGAGCTGTTGTCTTGTTTAATTTCATTTCATCACAAATGTGCATTTTTCTTTTTTTCTTTTAAATACCCAACTTTCCTGAGTATTTAGCAATTCAATGCAGAGTACAACAGAATCAACCATAGGGGAATAAAATATGGATTGTATTTCACATCCTGTCGCCGTACAATACAGGTATTGATGGAAGAATATCAAAAGGTGTCCCCAGGAAAGATGAGACATAAAAGCGTACGATACCACGAGGCTGATTTCTTTTCATTAGTGTGCCACAGTGGGTGCTGAAGCTTTTTTTTATGCCGACTCTTCCTGTCTGTTATTTTGTTGTGTTCGTTTCTAACCCTTCATCTTTCCTCTTTGTTCTCTACAACAGCATCCCACCTTTCCTGTCGGTAAACATAAATAAACAATCATTCCTTTTTTAACGTATTACATCACCTTTAATTTGCTTTAAAGTGATTTCTTTGTTGAACGATTCCAAATGCTAAAACCATTATGATAAAGAAAAAAAAAAGCATATTGTATTTTGTGAGCCAGCTTTTCTTGTGTAAGAGTGACACTGATTTATGTTATGTAAGTATAAAGACAGAAATAACAATAAAATACATTTCAGACTTACATTCAGGGATTGAATATATATATATATATATATATATATATATATATATATATATATATATATATATATATATATATATATATATATATATATATGCATAGAACAAGATTCACAAATGCACAGGACGATTTAAAAATGTTCAGGATGTTTCACGTCAGGGGGAGTCACACAGTCAACACACAAATGCACACAAAGTCCACGGACCACAAGCCGTTTGTAAATCCAGCTATATCTGCGTGTGCATCAGAAATACATGTGTGAATCTAGTTTTGTGCATTTGTGAATATTGAGACTGTTTTAGCTGCACACTATTAATACAGGATGCATACATTATCTACCTCACAGCTGGCATTTCTGGAGCGCTGTAGCTTCCAGTGCTGAACTTCCTATTGTTTACTTCCTTTATGTAGCTCAGACACACCACCAGAGCAATGGAAGCAGATCTTACGTGAGCTACAGCTGATAAATCTTTGCAGCAATCTGTCTTTTTACCCGGCTTAAAAACACTAAAATAGAAGTAGCAGGGAAGGTGTAGAAAGAAATACAATGCTACCAAGCAGACTGATCACATTTACTTTGATTTACGCCCCATGTGTAGTTACATTTCTGGGGAGGTGCATGTCAGGCTATGGGGGAGGTTCGACATAGAGACATAAATCACTTATTAAATAAGTGTCGGTGCTGACTATCGACTTGCCAGCCTTCCAGTTGGAGGACAACCTGCTCTACCCACTGATCAATGACTGATATAATTAAGGAAGAACATTGATGTTTAATACACCAATACACAGTGCAGGGCTGATCTTTGCAGTGAACATGAAATTGAGATGAAAGAGGGACACGCTGGTGTAAACTCGGTCATCCAGGCCATGCAAACGCTCGAAGGCTTGAAACAAAGCAACTGGACTTCTTTTGTCCAGTCGCCTCGTTTCAAAGCCTTTAAAAGATAAAAGAGGGAGGTAAAAAATTAAAGATTTCATTTTCACACATTGCTGCAATCCATAACATGTAGTACAATTGATCAAGTGCATATATGGAGATGTGTTTATAACAATTCAGTGTACTACATATTAACTTCCCAGTTCCTCTCAAGTGTTCCCCTTCAACAAATTTTCTTAATCGAATCATCATCTCTCAGTGTTAAAGTAGTTCATTCCTGTGTTTATTTTCTTCCTCATGAGTCCTTCCCTTCCTCTTCAGTTTATCTCCAACAAAGACAAAGCTCCCGAGTTGGATTAAAAGTTCACCACCTCATTTTCCCTGTCTGGAACCATCTCGTCTGGAGATATGAGGACACTCAAACAGCTGATGTGCCGAATGTAATTTGAGGGACCTCTGCCAAGCCTAATCATGCCTCTGAGCTTTCTAGCTCCACACGTAAACACAGTTGTCATCAGCTATGATCTTATTCGCAGCCCAGATTCAGCAGATCCAGCCATCGAGAGCTAATTCCTTGCATTAGTGACGAAAACAAGAGGAGAAAGTCTTCTGCAGCAGAGTTCATGGAAAAAATGCTTTGTCTTAATTGAAATCTTGAGACCAAATCAAACTGAGCTCACAGTAAAATGTCTCATGTTTCACAATGGTAGAAAAAATTGGTTGTCATTGGTTGAAATCACATATACACACAGAAAATAAACCCCAACAAAAATAAATAAATCCAAATGTACTTGACATGGTGGCAGCAGCCATTTATGATGCAGGTCCTCGCTGCCGTCTCATTTATGAGGAGAAAAAGAAAACAAACCCAAACCAGCACCGCCATCGCCAGGTCTTACAATAATCAGAGCAGCATCTTCTTGTCTCCTGTCTGATGTCAAAACCACCAAAAACATTGTTCACGCAAAATGTAAAGTCTCATCCACTGGACCAATACAGTACACATGCTGGACTTATGAGCATCTTGGAAAAGGCCTCTCAGAACAGGAGTCACATTTCCATCAAAAGAAAAAAAGAAAGAGGTTAAAAAAAATGTCATCCTTTTTTTCATTAAAGCAGCACAGAGGAACCTTTGGCATTTTTAGCTCAGTACCTACAGGGAGTGGATGTTAAGTGGTTTTTACGTTGGTTAAGTCTCCTCCTTGGTCGCTCTCTCATTTTCCCTTGCGCTATTGCTTTCTTGAGTCTGTTAGTCACCTCTGCTGCGATGTCTGTTGTCGCTCTGTGAGCTAGTTTCTTTGCTGCTCGTATGTCACACAGTACAAAGTGATCCCAGCTGTTCTGCTGGGACGGAAGCGGGAACATTGAAGCATTGGCTGGTTTTGCTCAAAGCAGGCACGTGAGATCACTGCAGCAAGACGATGCAAGAAGATTTTCTTTCTAATACTGAAACTGATATTCTAATTTGTACAAAAGTCCTCGGTTCTGCCTTAAGAGCTGATGGATCTGTTGAGAATATGCAGTGAACACATTATTCACTTGACCGATCATGGCCGGGGACACGACGCCGTCTCACAAATTCTAACCGTGAACAATGACAAAACTATACTTTGAACACGAGGACTAACCTACCAATTAGTTTCTCATATGATGTGGCTTCACAAATGCTAATCTATATCTGCCTGCAGAGAATAAACATATCCAATGCTTGCTGACCATAAAAAAATAATTGAAACTTGCCCAACGGGAAAAAGGTTCCTGAGCACCTCTCTGCTGTTTTCAATAATTTAAGGCTTAGATCTCTTGAGTTTCGTTTCTGGTTAGTGACTGCAAAATATTTTTTGACGTGAGGCGTATCTGCAACAGTACGCAATGTTGTTTCTTCATTCCAAACCAAATAGTGAAGAAATGCCTCATGTGCATTTCATAAGAGGGAAAAAAAATTTAAATTAAGTCAACCATTGGAAAAATGTAAGATACACTGTTAGATGCGTCATTTTGATATACTCATGTTATCGGTGGGAAGAAACCAGACAGCAGTACTGCAGAGGGCAACAGTGAGAGGAGTTGCAGAGGAGTTGTTTGATAAACTGTGTGAATCACAGAAGTGATGGGTGGAAAACGTTCAGGTTCCCGAGAGGGATAAAGATTCCTACCAACACAAAGGGCACGGTGATATGCACCCACTGATTTATACTCGCCCACCTCTCTTTACAACGAGTGATTGTAATACACAATGAACAATGAACAACTAACAGAGAATAATAAAAGACAACATAAGAAAGATATATATATTTCCCTTACACGATGCGAAGAGGAAAATATCAACTGCTGTCACAAGATCAACAAGGTTGTAAAAGAGTTAAGCTTGAGAGAAACAAGAAATGCCCAGAAACAGAATATTTACAGTCAGTGTTTGTACATTTGGCAGAGAAGTTGACACTCCAAACCCAGTCAATACGACAGGCAATTAAAAGTCAAAGTGGTAGAATATTTGCTTGACAATACACCTAAATAATAGTAAAATAAATACTGTGTGGAGATTAAATGTGGGGATCCTGAACAATAAAGCAAATATGGAACACATAAGAGAAGAAATAAAAAGGTATATCAAGCGAATGATAATGGGGAGGTTAACCCTGCAATACTCAAGGATGGTATGAAGGCAGTTATTCAGGGAAAGCGTATCGCTTTGACAACATTGCAAAAAAAGGCCTGGCTAGCTAAATATAAACACAATATAGAAAAACTGCAAGAATTGGAGAAGAAAGATAAAGATACAGTAAATCAGTCTTATTACAACAAATAAAGGAGGTAAGGCAAGAGATAAAAGAGACACTCAGGACAGATACAGAAAAGAGGGCTACATTTGTAAAGCAGACCTGAATCAGGTCCAAAAGGCAACAAAACTTTTACCTAGACGCCTGCGGAAACAAAGCCACAAACACAATTCATAGTCTAAGGAACCCTCAAACCAACCAACTAACCTGGTGAAATAGAGAGAATATTTGAAGAACACTACAAGAAATTCTACTCTAAACCATTATCGGCTGGTGAAAAGACATTAAGAACCTTTCTTGATGCTCTCGACCTGCCATCTAGTGGTGAGACACAGAATGACACTATTACGTCACATCTTACATTTAAGGGGCTAGAAGCTGCAATTAGCAGGCTAAAGGCGAGTAAATCACCAGGGAGCGATGGCTATCCCTGGAATGATATAAGGCTTTCCAGAAAGAGCTAACACCTTTGCTTTTGTCCTGTTTTACCTGGATCCTTAATGAGAATAGCCCCCTCCCCTCCCCTCCCCCCAACCCATCTCCCAATCGTGGAAGGAAGCAATCATCACTGTTATACCAAAGAAGGCAAAGATAAAGAGGACTGAAAAAACTATAGACCAATTTAGCTTTTAAATGTAGATTACAAATTATTTACATCAACTATTGGTAAGAGACTTGAGGCCTTCACACTAGATTTGATCAATGAAGACCAAACTGGTTTTATTTAAGGACACATGACAATATTAGAAGCACCCCCCTCATGTTGTAGACAAAGCACAAAAAAGTGGTAAAAGTTTGATTATAGTTAGTTTGTTTGCTGAAGAGGCTTATGATAGTGTTAGTTGGCTATTCTTGTGCGAGGTACTAAAACGATTTGGTTTCAATAAAGAGGTAATCCATTTGTTGAACCTTAAGAGCAGCCAAGAAGGCAGAGTGGGGAACTGGAGGGTTTCATTGTAGGGGCGAAAAATCCCTGTATTGGCCTTTTTGTGGATGATGTCATTATTTTCCTTGAAAAACCAGATAGATGTTTCCCACATCTAATGTCTCTTCTGGGCGAGTATGAATACTAATTAGGGTATAAACTGAATATATAAAAAACACAAATTCTCTTGTTTAATTATTCCTCATCCGACAAATAAGAGGAGCACACCATTTGGAATGGAACTCTAAAACCATGAAGTATCTTGGTGTAACTGAGTAAAACACCTTCTGACATCTTTGAAAACAATTACAGTCAAATTGCAAAAAGTATCCAAAAGGATATTGAAAGGTGGTTTCCCCTCCCGTTAGACTTCAGTGCCACAATACAGACGGTCAAAACGAATATCTTACCTAAACTGCTACTTACTTATACTTATATTAAGCTCTTTAATATTCCCCGAAACAAATGTATAATGGGACAATCAGCTTTTTAGATTAATTTGGAATAGTAAAAAAATCAAGAATAAAATTTATGACACTTCAACTACCTAAAAGTAAGGGGAGGGTGATTTTACCTTATTTTTTTTTTTTTTTTTTTTTTGTAGCTCGACTTAGATATCTAGCCTGTTGGTGTAGACCTGACTACAAATCCAAATGGAAAGAAATGGAAAGGGAAGCACAGGGTTATACAACTCAGATATTGGTGGGTGATAAACACTTGGTGGGGGCTTTGAGACAGACTATGAATCCAATAGTAGCATTTACACTAGAAACACGGAGCACAGTAGTAAAAAAATACAAACTTAAGAGGGATACATGCACCCTGAGTTGGTTTACATATAATTCAAGGTTCAGTCCAGGGATATATGATTCAGCATTCAAGGATTGGGCACAAAAAGGTTACAGATATGTACAGATTCAGAAGGTAGAGATTTTTTAGCTTCTACAATTTGAAGACCAATTATGGCTTTGAAAATGAAGACTTCCATAGATGCATACAGGTAGGAGATTGCTTTACAAATAAGATATAGTAGAATGAAATTATAAATAAGGTTATTGTATGAATTTATATTAACTCCAAACAGAAGGGGTCTCTGCCCCTCTCTGCTTCCTATGGAACTTTGGGTGAGAGTAGGGGGGAACGCATTGTATAAAAGAAGAATGGGAAGCAGAACTAAACATCCAAGTTCGAGACGAGAAGTGGTACCACATCTGTCAGACACAATGTACTTCTACAAATTCATTAATGTGGAGGGAATTCTACTGGGAAAAAAAAAAAAAAAACGCTATTTTATAACACCAAAGATAAAATCGAGGCAACTCGCTATACAACAAGGCTGCTGGAGCCTGTGTGGGAGTGCAGAGGCAGACCATGCACATGTCTTCAAAACTGCAAAAAAATTAGTATATGCTGGCAAAATGTTAACTCCGCTGTACAAAATGTCTTGGGATATGGAATCCCAAATGCTAGTTTAGTGGTGTATCTCAGGAATATTGAGAGGTTTGTGATAAAAGATGATCTGTACCTGACGAAAGTTTTACTTGCAGCAAGTAAGAATGCGCTCAACTGGTTAAATGTAAATGCCCCAAAGCAAGGACAGAAGCTGGAAATTGTCCAGGAAATGCTTGCTATGGAAAAACCGACGTACACGTTAAGGTTTTAAAGTGAATATATTTGAAAAGAAGTGAGAAAAATGGAACATTTGGATGAGAAGTAACACCAATTGAATACATGCTAATAGGAACAGTGATTTGATTAATTGAACACCTCCAGACAGATTAGACAGATTAGTTTTGTTGTAACTTTGTGCGTTACTTGTTGCTTATATATCTGAAAATTGGTAGAATATTTTGTGTCAACAAAAAAAGCAGAGGACCACTGGTATCCATCAAATAATAATCTGCATAAAAGGTAACAGGTCATTACTATCAAACCAACCAGTCCATTTAAAACCAAACAATGATATTGAAGCAGCTAAATCACTGCGATACAGATAAAAGCTCCAGTACAAGAGAGTATGCTGAACATTTTTCACATTGTAAATATTGTTTTGAATCAATAGTGGCATGATAAAGGCCCAACAAGACCGTAAATCACAAGTGAACATCCATCCATCCATTATCTATACCCGCCTTGTCCGTTTCCGGGTCACGGGGGTCTGTCGGAGCCTATCCCGACGCATATCAGGCAAAAGGCAGGGGTCCACCCTGGACAGGTCGCAAGTCTATCCAGGGCCACAAACAAACAACCAATCACACTCACATTCACACCTAGGGAGAATTTAGGATGATCAATGAACCTACCCTGCATGTTTTTGTACTGTGGGAGGAAGCCGGAGTACCCGGAGGGAACCCACGCAAGCACGGGGAGAACATGCAAACTCCACACAGAAAGACCCACCGGGCCGGGAATCAAACCGGGAATCTTCTTGCTGTAAGGCAACAGTGCTAACCACTAAGCCACCGTGCTGCCTCACAAGTGAACAATAAAACTTAAAAAAGATAATTTTATCAGTTATCAGGTAAATCATAAATCATGTCTCAGATTCCATCATGTGATGGAGCTTCAGTTACGTTCCACGTAACACGGACCCGGTCTGTGTAGCTGTCTCACGCAAAAGTGACGCAGTCGTACACATACATACAGAGAAAAACATCCATTTTTTCCCCCTTCATTATAAAGCTTCTTGGATAAGTAAAACAATCTATGCATGTTGATGCAACAGGAAAAACAAAAACACAAAAAAAAAAACACAGCATGGATGGGGATGAAACTTTAGTTCTTCATGCAAACTTTCTAAAAATCTCAGCCGAGCGCGTTCACAGTCTGAGATGGACCGGCTCTTTGATGTTACTCCATCAACTAAAACGCACAGCTGTTCATTTTATCTGCTCATTTAAGATAAGCCTCTGCTGCAGCCACAGTGCTGTTTGAACATGACGTGTGATAGCAGCGTGAGAATTAATCTCGCTACTCTCACTCTCTCTTACAAGCCAGATCTTCAACCAGTTGGGACTCGCATCCGTCTCATCTGTTCCCGGCACTGGTCTGATTCAGATGCAAACTTGATTCACTGTACTCATGGGGTAGCAAGGTACATGGGCACATTAAAGAAAAAAAATAGAAGCATTCACACTTAAGATAACATCATCTTTTTCTTTCAGATGAGATGAAGTAAATATTGATTGCAAAAGGATGCGAAGTGAGTCTAACATCAGCGCCACTGAAGGACGTCTGCAACCAGGCAACCAAACGTGTATTTTTTCTTTTACAAAAATTTGTCTCATTTTGTAAAAATGGATTATAATTAATTGGATATAATTGGACTGAATGGAACTGTATTTAACTGAAAAGAACTGAACTTGTTTACTTTCCGTGCAAAGTGCTTTTTGTGCTGCTGTGCGAATAAATTGAAAAGAGAATGAGGAAATGAATCTGATTTTTTTTTAAACAGCAAATGTGAATGATTCTATTTATTTTGAGAGGATAAACAAGGGAACAAAGCTTTACAGAGAACCTGGTTTAAGTGCAGGTAAACCTGACTACCGGTATACATAAATACACCACAAACCCAAATTTAAAATAAAAAGTATATTCTTAACGGGTTAGGTCAACGTTCAGAGTGACACGCGCTGCAGATATTTACGAGATTAAAAGGTTGACTCCCGATTAGTCATTAGTCATTCCTCCCATGATAGTGAAATCTTTCTCACTACTTTCATGCATTAGGTTTGAATCTTTCTTTTATGGATAGATATAGTCTTTGTTGCTCATCATACCCAACTCCACGGCTCCTCTGTAGCTTGGATGCCATCCAACAGTTTGAAAATTAAGTGAGCGCACACAGAAACAGAAACTGAGTTTTGTTAACACAATTCAATAATCTTTGTTAGTTATCTTTGTGACCAAATCACTGAATATCACTGAGTTGTAAAGAACACATTATTGGAAATGACACATAATGTGTTTAAATACTGTTAAAAGAATTGTTTTGAAAGAAAATGCTTACATGGGTGACAGAGCTGATGACGCCTGAAACCAAATTAGACCATCTAATCCAAATGAGCATAACCGAACACAGTTAACGAAGAGCTGTGATCATCTTTCTGAACAAGTTGATTTTTATTTAGGGAGAGTAATTGTCCTGCAAAGTAAACAGTCAAAAAGCCTCCCTGATATCCTCTTCTAGCTCCTACATCAGAGTAGGAGTTTCTACACTTCCTAGACAAAATTAGGTTTTATATATATATATATATGTGTGTGTATGTGTGTGTGTGTGTGTGTGTGTGTGTGTGTGTGTGTGTGTGTGTGTGTATGTGTGTGTGTGCGCGCGCGTGTCCGTTTCAGCAACGTTGTAAATGGTAAAGAAATGCTGACAGTTTGAAGATCCTTCAATGCTGCTGTTCTCAGTTAAATTAAATGGTGATCTGAAAGCAACATATGTCCCAGAAGGAAATGTCACCAAATGCAGCTAATAATTCAGGTTTAGTAATCAAAAACTACATTCTGTTACAATTAAATAAAAAAATAGAACTTGGATTCAAGGTATTAAAGTTGTGCGTCTATGCAAATATTAAATCACAACATTGTCACGCTCCAGTAGACTTGTCATAAATAAGTGAAGGAGTCATTAATAAATCAATCTGTTCAGGAGGCTGCGTTTCCTCTTCCGGTGTTTTACGCTGTACATCGTGTATTCCAGCCGCCTGCCTCCGTTTTCTAAGCGAGGATGCACCAACAATTCTCCCATCTGATAGCAGATGTTTCCACCGACCTTGAAACCAAGATTGTACATGAATAATAATGTGCAGCGAAATGTCACCAATGTATGGGTTTCACACACAGAAAATAAAACAGTTTCACAGAGTCGACTTTCTCAGCAGTGAAGGTCAAAAACAGTGACAATGCTTTTGAATACCAGAGACCATTCAAAATAGCATTCTATACCAGTGTCAAAGCAACAGAAAAAACATTTGGACCAAACATGAAGATGAGCAGAGGCTTTAACGGTATCATGTCATAACTAGTGTGCAGGGTCTGAGCATTATGAGCAGAAAGAATGAGCAGCGAGGGTGATATTATCACCCCTGCAGACTGGAAACATGCCTGCTGGACCAATCACGAGAGGACTCGAAGGAGCTGTCAGACATCCACAACCTGTCTGTTGTAAATCTTCAGTCAGTTCATGGTTGATCACTTGGACCTGAACAAAAACAGACCTTCACACATTACACAAGATAGATGCACATTTAGGTTCTCTTTCTTTCTCGTTCTTTCAAACATTTGCACCAGGTCGCTCCTGCAATGAGACACAATTTATTGGCAACCTAGAGATGTTAACTTGTGAGAGTAGATTGTAAAATAGTGAGAACATTTCTATTTATAAAAAGGCTAATCACATTTTTACAACATAAATCGTAACTATATAAATAAATCTTTTCATCAGAGACAGGCAGCCTGAAAGGCATCTTAAGAACATAACCCCAAGTATGTTATTTGGAGTCTTTTAAACTAAGACATTTTTTCAGAAAGATGGTCCCCTTAAGTCTTTGAGTGTTACAGTTGTAGGCATCAGGCACAGAAGGTCCAAACAAAAAGCACAGTCACGCTGCATCATGAGGAAAAGCAGACTAGAAATTAGGATGACTCCTTATGACTCTTCTACCAGCCCTGCGGGTTGGTAGAAGTGAGTGATCTCCACTATTCATTTGTCACTATTATGGTTTTAAAGGAAAGTTGGACACAAGGCAACTTTATATTTTGCACAATTCAAGAACAGAGACGTTAAAACATCACATACATCGAAAACATGATTTAAAATGTAAACAAAAGGAAATAAGAAAAAAGAACAATTGATAAAATTAGTGGTTAAAATGTCATCAAGTTTTGAAACTTAAGCGTAAAAGTAAAACAGTTTTGGATTTGTGTCTTTATTCAAATGCAGCTGAGAACAGGTGAGTCTCCAACCTGGATTTAAATAAACCGACTGTTTCAGCTGATCTGAGTCTTTCTGGGAGTTTGTTCCAGACATGTGGAGGATAGAAGCTGAAGGAAGCTTCTTCATGTCTGGTTCTGACTCTGGGAACTGATAAAAGGCCGGATCCAGATGACCTGAGGGGTCTGGAAGGTTCATACTGGGTCAGGAGGTCACTGATGTACTTTGGTCCTAAACCATTCAGACCAGCATCAGAACTTTAACGTCTGTCCTCTGACGGGACAGACAGCCAGTGTGAAGACCTCACAGCTGGACTGATGTGGTCCAGTTCTCTAGTCTTAGTGAGGACTGGAGCAGCAGATTTCTGAATGAGTTGCAGTTGTCTGACTGATTTTTAGGTGGACCTGTAAAGACGCTGTCACAATAAAGGAGTTTGGTGTTTTGATTGTTGCGTTGTATTTACGTTTGAAGCCCCAACCCATACAATTTCTTCCTGAAGTGTACGGCTGGCAACATTGGAGGAAAGCTGTGATTGCTGCCGCCGCTGGCAACCAAGACTGAGAAACGTCTTCTCTGACTAAGCAGTCGACGACAAATGGCACCAACTCGTTTGCAGATTATTTATTGCTCTCCAAAGCATTTTGCAGCATAAAAGAATGGCATCATAAAAGATATAAGAATGACTTATTTGATATTATTTTCAACCTTTTCTGTGAGTGTTGGGTGTTTATTGTTACTCTCTATTGTTATTGTTTATTGAGTTATTATTTTGATCATCTCCACAGATGGTGCAGTCTTTTTTCCTAAAAACAGATTCTGATCCGTCTAAAATGATGGAGATAATTGTGAGAAGGCCTTCCATCTTCTCATCTTCCGAGCTGCTGTGCCTGCTGCCGAGGTCAGACCTGCAGATGTTAACTGTCTGGCTGGTTCATGGACTCTGCCATGGCCTCTGTGCGCTCCACCCGCCACCTGTAGGCAGCTAGAGACTAAAAAGCTGCGGGAATGAATTCTGTAGTTCCTTATATATTAGGATGGGAAGTAGTAAAATGTCCAGATGTAGAGCATCCACAAGAAATACTGAAAAAAAAAGAAACAAAACCGAGGCAGCAGACAGGTAATAGTTATCCTGCGTCTTTACTTTTTAAAGTTGATGTTGCTGTCCTGTTACAAAGATGTCTTGTTTTGTTTGATGTTGTTTTGCTTGACTGTTTCCTAAGCTGCGATGCCTTGAACTCTCAGGGCCGCTGTGAGGATGTCTTATTTTGTTTCCCTCTTTGGTTATCAGACACGGATAAAGACAAACTTTGTCATGGTCTCCTTTCTCACCGTACTTGAGCTGCATGACTGACTGCATCAGAGTAAACAAGCCAGTAAACTGATAAAGTAAAATCTGATCTGTGTGGAGGAGGCAGAAGGGTTTCTGGTTCACTCCCCAACCGAATGTTTTAAAGCTTTAATGGTAAGAACCTACAACTAAAGCGGCTAACCTCTGTAATCGTATCATGGTTATGTTCCTGTATCTATTTGAATACAGTTTTTAAAAAAAAAGCTCAGACCTTTAAGGAAAATCGGAAAATTCCTTCCACAGTCCAAAAACGTGCATATTAGGTCGATTGGTTATTCTAAATTGCCTGTAGGTGTAGGTGTGAGCGTGCATGGTTGTTTGTCTTGCCTATAATGAGCCTGGACAGGCACCGACAGACCCCCATGACCCTGCAAAGGATTAAACATGGGTATAGAAAATGGATGGATGGATGGATGGAATTTGATTAAAAAAGAAAAAGGTAAATAAAATTCCAAGTGGAGCTAAAAAAATGACTTTCCTACTCCAGACTCAGCTCTGTTTCCCTACAAGGAAGAACTAATCAAACCACCTCATAGGAGAAAGCCAGCAATCTAATTCTCACAATTAAAATGCTTCTGCCATGCTTTTATAAACTAATAGAGGAATGAATGGAGCAGGTCTCAAAAGTCAATGTGTAGGATATAGAAAGAGCAAAAAGAGGATTCACATTTTAAACATAAGATCATGTTTTCATCACAAAAGGAAAAATGTCACTAAGCAGGATTTAGCTTCTCGGTTCCTGCAGTTAGGAGATAGTGATTAATGTCAACCAGACCAGACCGGGAGTGAGCCAAGTGTGCTCAGTGCGCATCCTTCAACGTGAGGAAGAGCCACCTTAAATTCTTTTTCCCTCAAATCTCATTCTTTTCAACGATAAGCTTTAGGATATTTCAAAGGGTAATTTGGTCATAACCAGGTGTTAAATAGATAAAAACAAGGTCAGCTGAGTATCAACCACGATAGCTGACGTATCACAACGTGTCATATATTTAACGAAAACTGAGGAAAAATCCAAAGTGGTGCGTGACTACTGAGTATTTGACAGAAACCTCAGTAGCAGTCAAGCAATTACATGCATTTAATTAACTGGTCACCAACAAGAGCGAACACAAGTTTTGGCTCGAGTCTGGAGTGTGTATTAAGGCAGTGCCAAGGAGGAAAGATATCAGTTGTGACTTTAGAGAAGCAATTCTCATCATCAATCATCAATCAAGAGGTTATAGGACTATTTACAATCGACTGGGAGTCAATTTTAAACAGTGCAAACAATAGTCAGAGGTATTGAAAAGATTCCACTACACACAGCTAAGTTTACAAAGTTGCATTTGAAACTGCAAGACTTCAACTGCAATGTTCTTTGAGATCAAAGTGGAGTTGTTTGGTCGTCATAATGCAGAGCACCACATTTGGGAAATTCAAATAGGGCTGGGGATATGGCCTACTAATGAAATCTTGCTTTAGATTTTTTTGTATTTCCATACCCCATTTTTAATGTAGTACATTTTTGAGGAGCACGCATTTGTGGGATGAGCAGCTGAATATGCCAAGCCAAACAACTTTCACTCTTGTTTAGTGTTTGGTGGATTGGATGACTGACATTTGAAGAAACAACGCATATTGCCAATTTAACAATTTATCATTTAAGAAAGAAGAGCCTCAGTAGCGTGTGGAAGAACCATACACAGCCACAACAGCCACAACAACCTGGCACCTCCTCCTCCTGGTCACACTGCTGTGGGATGGTGATGGATCTCATTCTTCAACCAGCATTTGTCACAAGTCAGCCAACGTGGTTGTTAGTCATCCTGGCATGAACAGCATGCCCAGGCTGATCCCACAAGTGTTCAAGGACTGCTGGGAGGCCATCCACTCCCAAACTCTGGAGGTGGTCTCTGATAAACCCGCTCTGTGGAGGTGATGGTGTCATTTTGGAGGATAGAGTTCCGTCTCAGACTGTGGAGATGTGGAATTGCCACTAGTTGCAGAATCTTATCTCGATATCTCTGCGTTGATATAACCTCCAATGATGACGACCCTCATTTTTCCAGTGAGGGAGATGCTGCCCCACAACATCACACTGCCTCCTACAAAAGATGTTATTATGTCAGTGCACCAATCACTGTATCGTTCTCCGTGTCTTCTCCACACTTGGACCCTACGATCAATCGGCCGTAGGCAGAATCTGGACATCGCTGAACATAAATGTTTACCCCCAGATGTTCAGGCTCCAGTGCACATAATGCAGACACCAGTGCAAACAGGCCTGATGGTGAAGGGCAGTCATGACAGGCCTCCTAGCAGCCCTGTGAGGCCGGAGATTGGATGTGTGTAGTCTGTTTGGGATTGTCTGGTCAGAGAGCTGTCAGTCGTATCATCCTGGAAACCTCAACAGCAATATCTGTAGAAGACAGACTAGTGCTGACAGAGTGAGGAAACTGTCTTCTCGGGGTGCTGTCTTCTTGGGACATCCACTTTGCGGCTTGTCTCTGACACCCTCCGTTATATGGAACTAGGCCTTCAGTTTGGAGATGGTACTAGGTCTCAGTCCAAACAAGGGTCAAAAGCAACAGCAAAAAAGCTGTTATGTATTGACAGAAATCTTTCATAGTCGGCTCTGCTTCTCATCCTACAAATGCATGATCCTTATAAATGTGGCACCATTTATAAGCGAGATAAACAGGCATCCCAATAGTATAAGATTTATTGCCACAAACAAACACAAATATCCTTACTTTTTGTGCTACGTTTACATTTTGTCCAACTATTAAATGATCAACGTAAGTTTACTTTAAATGTTATAATAATTTAAAAAATTAAATCTTATTTTAAAGACTAATTCATTAGACAACGACTAATAAGAATAGAAAAAAGTGCACGTAAGCAATAAAGCATATGAATAATAAGCTGTATTGTGATCACTGCGACTGCATTCATCCTGCGGGTTTGACTGTATTTTATGTGGTGTGAATCACCACTGTATCTGGACCGTCCTTCCACTGGGTCTTATCTTCTTATCTTAAGGAGTAGTCTAGGAGAACGGTGGTCCCCGTGCTGCGTAGGTGTTTTAAAGATGTTGATGAGTTGTGCAGCTGCAGTGAGTGACACACACTTCTCCCACTCATTTCAGATTCGGGGATACATTAGTCACACTGCTACTTTTAGTTCCCCGGAGTGTGGAGAGGTTTTACAGTGGGCAGCAGTTTACGTGACACACTTCCCCCACTCAGACGCCTGCGGTGCCACGGACTGTAGACAACAAGAGACAGACTTTACAGCAGGTAGCGGTTTGCATGACCTTGGACCTTACACACATGAACCACTTCCAGGCAACTACAGAGACTGTGGCTGTTTTGAGGAACAATTTTAAAGAAGACGAATCACTAAATCGCCCATAACAACTCGGGCCTACGTTTGGAGTTGCGTCTGGAGAGAGCAGTTGGTGGGAGACGAGAAGACAAAAGTTCAGTAAAAATTGATTTTTATTTGTCAAACATCACCTTGAACTATAATTTGGAAAATAGATCAATACATTTGAATTATTGTACACGAAAAAATCAAATGTCAGGCCATGTCATCAGCAATTAGTTTGTTGAAAAATTGGTAATTTAAGAAGACTGAGACACTTTCCAAACACACATTTCCACAAAACTTAAGCACATACAATATCAAGTACCTGTGTTGTGAACGAAAGGTGCTCGTCGTATTTTAAACCTGTCAAGTGTCCAGACGACCAACTTCAGGTAAATCCAGTTACGCTCTCAAACTCCCTGACATGCAGTGTTAACTAGCACTTCAATAAATAGGAATCTACTTCCACAAAAGTGAAAGGCTAGTATTTTTATCATCTTCTTCATCATCATCATTAATATTAATATTAATATTAATGATAAACGCTGTAAAACTCAGGCTTACCAGTTATCTAAAACCTGGTGTTAAAGACCATCTTCAGCAATGCTGTCATCCGCCACTGAAGTGTTCTTCATTCTTTTTTTTTTTCTTCATTCGTTTAAATCTGAGATTATTTTTTGGGAAGGCAATCTACTTCTCCATCTACTCGCTGCACCTGCTGCTGAGGTCAGAGCGCCAGATGTTAATCTTTCTGGCTGGCTGTCGTTGGACTCTGCCACAGCCTCCATTTCCTCCACCTGATAGATGGTGGGCTGTGTAGAGCTGCAGTCCTTTTATTGGTATGAAGTTTACCTCTTATGGCTGAGAATTAGATTTAAAAGGGGCATCTTAGGTCATTTGAGTCGTTCAAATTTAATAAAGTGCCAGAGGAGGAAAAAGTCATACAATTCAGCTGCTCTAACTGCACTTAACAGGGATCTGTTGTTGGTCTGGGAACGCTCACGTTCGCTATGTAGGGGGAAGTACAAAAAAAACAGGCAATATGCATTTGATTTGTTATTAAATTATTCATAATTTAGGAAAGAGTCATTTATTTCCAGTATCTAAGTCTCATAAAAAAACAAAAATACACACAATTATGGAGCAAAATGAGTTTTTATTACATTATTATTATTATTATCATTACTACATCTTTATATTATTATAGTTTAAGATACATCTAAGTAATAATGGGCTCAAGTATCTAAAAAAAATCCCAAACTTAAACGTAATTAAACTTAATTAACCATATTTAAATTCTAAATTAATAAATTAAAGTGCTTTACAAATGCTGCATTCTGATTTAATGTAATTTTCACATAGTGGAAAAAAAATTTCCTAACTGCTGTATTATAAAATGGGACATAAAATGGGAATATAATTTGGCCAAAGGGAAACGTGGTTTGACGCCTTGTACAACAGTTTCTCCACAAACCTGAGCTTAAAATTTTTAGAAACTTAAAGTTTCTAAATAATCACTTTAAAGAGGGTTCAGAAAATTGTGAAATGTTTTTCGGGTTAATAAAGGCACTAAGAAAGGAAAGACACAGCAGGGGAACGTTTCCTCAAGTGGAACGCCTAAGCATTCAGCAACCGCAGCTCAATGCCACACTGAAAAAAGAAATACAGTGTTCACATTGTAAGAATGCAGTTTTGTGGTTACCTAGTTAGTTTTTATGATAAAATCACACACAACTTGGCTGTGCGGGCATTCACACACACAAAGGATGAAAAAAAAAAGACCCGGCAGCTTAAATCTCTTCCGCAGCAGGGGAAGGAATAGAAATGTGTGTGTTCTTTTTGACTGCGAGGACGAGTTTTCACTCTGCAGACAAACCTTAAAATAAATAAATGTATGATATATAAATAAATAAATAAAAATATCAGTGACAACAGCACTGACTGACTCTGACTCTTGATTCTGTTGCTGCTTCAGACACACTTCTACAGCTGTAAAAGTGTGCACGAGTGTCCAACACAACCATACTGTACACACACACACACACTCACACACACACACACACACACACACACTGTTTTTCATTCTGAGCTTTCACACATTCACTGTGCTCCTTCGAGGACTTTACGACAGGAAAGTAAACAAAAGAATGGAAATGAACAATTGTTCTGTAATCGGATGTTGGATCCTCGGGGAAGTTGAATCGTAACACCTGATTATCTTTGACTTTGAGCATCAACAAGAAAAAGTAATTCTCCAGAAACAATTTGAGCCTATTTCTTGTAACCTCCCTGTCCTTCAGTTTTATTCAGTCCCCTTCTTTTAATCCGTTATCTCTTTTCTAAATCGCTCTGGCAACACACACTCGATATCCTTCATCTACACACATTTCACTCCTTCACATTGTGCTCCTTTTTTCCAGTTACCTTGTTGAATCAGTTAAATCCATCATCGCCCCATCTTTGTAGTCTCTCTCATTCAGTCCTCCATTTCATTGCTTGTGTGTGTGTGTGTCTCTCTCTTTATCGTTCCTTTTTTCTTTCATCATTTCATTTGACGGGCCCGGCACTCTTACAATGAATGCTGCTGAGAAGTTACTACCACAGAATTTCTTCTAAAAGTTTCAGATTTCATTTAATTCTCTTTACTACTCCATTCAATAATAAGAATCACCCTGAACAAGTAGAAAGATCTTTGTATAAATCATGTGATGCTGCTTTGTAAAGCGTCCAATCAAGTGCAGGCAAGCACAGCCATTTGACCGATTTCTGTGCTACTCACCTTCAGGAGAATTAGATTTCACCTTACCTCAGATTCAATTTGCCACTCATACGAGCCCCCACAATCGGACCTTGGAAAGTTCCAGCAATTCCAAACCAATGTATTAAGGGAGATTGCAGTGTGGCCCTTCAACTGAGAGATAGCTACTCGGGCTGAAATGAACAAAGCAGCGCGAGCTGTGTAGCGGGCGTCACAATGGCCTTTGCCTAACAGAACCGTAGTTTATTTCAGCTGCATTACATTCAATCATACCATCTGCAGGAGAAGTCAGGAGAAGTTTTTTTATTTCCTGTGAAAGCTGCCGCAATCCGTACAAGTGTTTCACTAAGAGCATTCCCTGTTCAACCGCAGGATTTAAAGCACTCTCACTACGTGGCTGGTGTGCTGTTTAGAAAAGCCTCGTACATTAGCAAACGTTGCATTTCAGGTTTTACACCGCAGGGAGACGTTACTATGCAGAGTAATTACTAAGCATGTTCCTTCCAGTTTTGTTCACATACGGCAAAAACTTCCAATTAACGGGCCACAAAAGCCGTAGGTTCACCAGCAGCGTTCTGATGCCGCCGACTCCAGGGTTGAGAAATGAAGCCAGCACTAAAGAACCAAAACGTGTTTCCAGGAAAACAAATTCAAATGTACTAATATGTCTTGCACGATACTGGAGCTACAATAAGTGGCTTGAAAAGAAGCGTATTTAATGGTCTGTCAGTTTCTGTCAAGGAACTAAAATGTTCATCACGAATCCTGCACTAAGAGGCGGAAACTAATTTTGTAATAATAAAAGCCTCATCAGATACGGGCTCTTTCTTGTGGCACCCCTCCTGATTTCAAGATGATACTTTTGTCCAAAAGTCATATGTAACATCATTGCACACATTGAAAGGGAAGTGAGGTTGAATCTTTCATTAAAAGCCACTTTAACATAGAAGTGAGACTTTGCAACAGCAAAGCACAGCATAGTTTAATCAAAGATTCACATCCAGTGTGTAAACCACGACCCTATGAGTACTTTTATTACTATTATTACAGCTGTTATACAATAAGATCACTTTTCAAGATGTTTAGCATGAAGAGATATTTGGACAAAACCTTGGCTTAGCTTTCGAGATAATCCTGTCATAGTTAAAGAAATGTCATTTTATTATCTTTATGCAACCGAACTCACAACCGACTGTCAAAGATTTGAATGTTCCCATAAAAGATAGGTTGATTTCATAGAAAAGAATCGGAAAAAAAGTGTCCAAAGAAAGATAAGGCATTGTATGTAATGGTATTTGAAGAACATTACTATCCTTTAAGCATCATCGAACAATATTCAAGTCGGTCCTTGATCTACATTTGTCTGACACCAGGAAAGGGAATTTCCATTCACCTGTTCAAATGTCATTTCTACTATAAAATATGAAATTCAAACAAAAGGTAAAATACTTTATCTAGCTATTTCATAACGTCCCTTTTTAACTGACCAGTTTCATTTTTGTTAATTATCTTTGAATACTGTATTTTTCTATATTTTCTGAGAATGCTCCTATTATATCATCATGATCAGATAAATATGATCTGCTATGTTATTGAGGTAACTTTGTTAAGGTAATTACCGTTGTGAAATTGTTTCTAAATGTCTGCACGGTGGGGTCTGGTAAATAATACCCAGAAATATTAATAATACACAGAAAGAATGCTCGCGGGTAAGAATGATTAGATCTGGACTCAGATGTGATCAGGACACTAAGAAAATATCCAGGGAAATGATTCCTCCGAGAAGGACTGGTTATGGAGAGCCCGGAGGGAGTGTTACAGACCAATCAGAAAGAGTTCCCAGCTCTCGCTGTCCCAACAGTCGGAAATTTGTTTGAGAAGCAGCTGCTCTCCAGCTCAGAAGGCTCTCCACGCTGGAGCAGAACAGCCGCAGGGCAAAACACGCAGATTAAACAGACTACCTGGAACGACATGCACGGACACGGCACAAACAAACCACTCTGAAGACCATTTCTTCTGCAAGTTTTGATGTTGCATACAAAGGACTGTCTTTTTTATTTATTTGCATGTAACCTCCAGTTCCAACTTTACGGTCATACCTCAGCCTTTAGCATAGTGGTACAAAAAGAAATTGACCCTGACAGCCGGAGACTAGCCAACCCACGTGCTTTCATTCAGTGGAAGGATGATTTAATCATCATCCGTATTACTGGTCTAAGTTCTGATTAGAAGGGCACAATAACAACCACATAACAGTAGTTGCCTTCTTTCTTTTAAACTGACCTGAATTGAAGGGTGGGCTGCAGACACAAGCATTTTTCATAATTGCCTCTCTCCAGTATTTTTGTCATATGGCCTTAAAACAAAGTTGTTTTCTTTTTTGTTAAAGAGTAATTGCGATATAATTTAAGATTGGAGCCATTAGCGACGTTTCTACCATTCTGCAGTGACACATCAGCCGCCTGGAGACATGAATCCCTACTTCTAGGGAGTTAGGTTAGTGTCGTCAGCTACACTTTATGTTACACTACACTGGAGTTGTAGTAACTAGTTAAAAAACGGAAAAAGACTGACCCTTAAAATTGAGTATCCTTGCTATTCCTAACATAACAAGAGCTGGGTGAAAACATGTGTTTAGGGATTATTTTCCAGGCCAGCAGGGCTGCTTTAACCCCCAGTGGATCTCTAAGTCGAATGTGACTGCAGTGTCACAACAAGCACTGGGTCACTGGATTCACAATTATTATCCACAATTAAGCAGGAAGCATGCTGCATGACAGCAGCCCTACAGTCAGTACTGCCCACATGAAATAAACTTTTTGAAGAAGTTCAATGTTTATATCACCAATGGCAGCACATGACTGGAGCCTTGTCACGGGCAGTGGGATAGCCAGAAAAAAGACTTTGGGTGTGCATCAGCAAAGACTGGGAGTGCCAGAGTTAGTTTCAACGAACTGAGCCTTACACCCCCCGCCCCGCAAACACCCCAAAGTATAATGTATCTCTCTCCACTCCAACATTATTAACAGTACAAAACATATCCACACGTTGTGTGCAGCTCTCAATTAAAAAGGGCAAGACGGCGTGGCTTGGCCTTGAGTGCGTTTATTATTTCATCAGACTCTAATGTCTCTGCGAGCTCTGTTTCAAAGATGTGCAACGAGATGCCATTCAGTCTCTCTGTGAGCTTTTTAGCTCTGCTGATGGATTTAATCCTGTTTACAGCTGTAAAAAGGCGCTTGTAACTGGCAATGATATCAGAATACGAAGCAAACAGTTCATGTTGGATAAAACATTTTTGTTGCAGGAGTCTAAGACTTCAATATTGGACAGGAACTGATGTCCTTCATCCACTTTCTGTTTGATGAGTTGCCCAAAATACGTCCAGCTGGCAAAACACGTCTGATGCGTGCAGCAGGGAAATATCGAACATGTTAGTGAGACTGCAATTTTTACAAATTGATTGACTGAGTTGAACATGTTAGTAATGCAAAAAAAAAGAAAAAAATGGGATGGGCTCCAGCAGATCCCTTTGGCCCTGAACAGGAAGAAGCAGTATGACTAATGGATGGATGGATGATTGGTAATATATATATATATCTATATATATATATCTATATATATATCTATATATATATATATATATATATATATATATATATATATATATATATATATATATATATATATATATATAAAAAAAAAACTCGTTCCTCACCCTCCGTGGGTGGTGTCCCTTCTAAGCTCGGGTCCTCTACCAGAGGCCAGGGAGCTTAAGGGTTCTGTATCTTTGCTGTTCCTAACACTGCACTTTTCTGGACTGGGATATCTGAGGTTGTTCCGGGGATCTGCTGCAGCCACTCTTCCAGTTTGGGGGTTACTGCCCCGAGTGCTCCGATCACCACGGGCACTACTGTCACCTTCACCTTCCAGGCCTTCTCCAGTTCCTCTCTAAGCCCTTGGTATTTCTCAAGCTTCTCGTGTTCCTTTCGCCTGATGTTACCATCACTTGGTATTGCCACATCCACCACCACGGCTTTCCTCTGCCCTTTGTCTACCACCACGATGTCTGGTTGGTTTGCCACCACCATCCTGTCTGTCTGTATCTGGAAGTCCCACAGGAGCTTTGCTCTGTCATTTTCCACCACCTTGGGAGGTGTTTCCCATTTTGACCTTGGGGTTTCCAGCCCATACTCCACACAGATGTTTCTGTAGAGTATGCCCGCTACTTGGTTATGGCGTTCCATGTATGCTTTCCCTGCCAGCATCTTACACCCTGCAGTTATGTGCTGGATTGTTTCCGGTGCTTCTTTGCACAACCTACACCTTGGGTCTTGTCTGGTGTGGTATATCTGGGCCTCTATTGCTCTGGTGTTCAGAGCCTGCTCCTGTGCAGCCAGGACGAGTGCCTCTGTGCTGTCCTGTAGGCCAGCTCTCTCTAGCCATTGGTAGGACTTCTTGAGATCAGCCACTTCAGTTATGGTTCGATGGTACATCCCGTGTAGGGGCTTGTCCTCCCATGATGCTTCCTCCTCCAGCACCTCTTCACCTTGCCATTGTCTGAGGCATTCACTGAGTACGTCATCCGTTTGGGCCTTGTCCTTGATGTACTCAAGGAGCTTGGCAGTTTCGTCCCGGATAGTGGCTTTCACACTCACTAGTCCTCGGCCTCCTTCCTTACGCCTTGCGTACAGTCTCAGGGTGCTGGATTTGGGGTGGAACCCACCATGCATGGTGAGGAGCTTCCTTGTCTTAACATCTGTGGTCTGTATCTCATCCTTTGGCCACCTTATTATTCCTGCAGGGTATCTGATCACTGGCAGGGCGTAGCTGTTTATTGCCCGGGACTTGTTCTTGCCATTGAGCTGGCTTCTTAGGACCTGCCTTACTCGCTGGAGGTATTTGGCTGTTGCCATTTTCCTTGTAGCCCCTTCGAGGTTACCATTTGCCTGTGGTATTCCAAGGTACTTGTAACTGTCCTCAATGTCTGCTATTGTTCCTTCTGGGACTGAGACCCCTTCTGTGTGGACTACCTTGCCTCTTTTTGTCACCATCCTATATATATATATCTATATATCTATATATATCTATATATATCTATATATATATATATATGTATATATATATATATATATATATATATATATATATATATATATATATATATATATATATATATATATAATATGTATATATATATATATGCTGATACACACACACACACACACACACACATATATATGGATGGATTTTTCTTGACTGTGTAATGATCCTGATGAATAAATAATGCAGAATAAATGAGTGCTGTTCTGTAGATCTTCATTTTTGACACAGCAGCCTGCATAATGTTTAAATATTGGATACTATCAGCAAATTAGTGTGTAGTTAGAAATGGATACCGTATTTTCCGCACGATTAGGCGCACCTAAACGCCTTCAATCGTTTCAAAAGCTGATCATGCGCCTAATAATACAATGCGCCTTGTATATGGCCCAGTATTAAAACGCATACAGGTCTCAGTTGAGGATGTCACACACACTCTCTCTCTGTGCGTGACTAGCGTTCTATTGTCAGGAAATATCACAGAGTGTGGCATCGTTTCATACAGCGATGATCTTTGTAAGAGTCAAAATCTCTGCGGAAACAGCCCAAGCAGCTAAAGCTCTAAGTTACAGTGTGATCGTTATTTTAACACTGTGATTTCCAGCGGAATTATTTCTTACATATCGTGTTAAGGAATATAAGTTAAGATTTATCTGAGAGCCAGATGCAGTCGTCAAAAGAGCCACATGTGACTCGCGAGCCATAAGTCCCCGACCCCTGATCTAATGGATGCGTTATGCATCTAATGGATGCATAACGCACCGTAACTCCAGCCTCTACTTTAGCGCCTTATGCGAAGCGTTTTATTAAAGGTGCGCCTTATGATGCGATGCGCCTTATATATGTAAAAATAATTAAAATACGTCATTTATTGAAGGTGCGCCTTTTGATGCGGTGCGTCTTTTCGTGCGCAAAATACGGTACGTCCTTGTGTAATAGAAATTATGCAGAATTTCAGGAAAACTGACCTGCATCAGGTCTATGCAAACTTGTGGTAAAAGTGGTTGATGTGACATTTTTAGGACAGCAGTAGAGGTCCAGTTAACTTTCAGCTGCAGGTTAGAACACAGGAGCTAATGACATTACAACTGGGTTCACCACAGGGTTACATACAACACATCAGCTATGCTAGTCACAGTTCAATTGGTCCATAAAGTTGGTTTAACTAAAGTTGATGATACACATGATTAGTCGACGACCGAAGTAACCTTCAATTGCAGCGCTACAGTAGAGATCGTTCGATGACAGGATGAGGTGGATGTAGAATATAAATCCATGGATTAACATGCTTATGTGATCATTTTGCTTGGAGTGCACTGAGCACTTTAGAGGAGGCTTTCAAAGCTATAGACACTGAATATGTGTATTTTTCCCCAGTGAAGACAACGACGCAACACCGTTTACACGGTTCACAGTACAAAAGGAGAAGATCTTTTTTCAGTATTTCTTCAAACTGGGACTTCGAAGGCAAATAAGAACAAATTTGTGGCTTTAAACATCTCCACACAATTCTTTTTCTGTTAATGGCGTCAGGAGGCAGATTACTGACCTGAGTCTGACACGAAAGACAGCCAGATAGCTGCATGACAGGTGGATGGTAGAATTCAGAGGGGTGATACAAAGAAAGAAATTCAAGCATATCATAATGCTTCACTTCAAGCCCCATTAAACATCTTCACAACTCGACGCCAAGATGTTTCTGCCAATGCTCCAGACAAGAGAAGGGTCTGATTCCAGACTGTGGCAAAGTGAAGTGCCACCCAGATCAATAACATGTGACCTCCTCTTCATGCCAGTCCCAGCAGTGAGCCACTTTGTCTGAGGACCTTCACTCCGACATGTTATTTTGACCCGAACCACTTGGGTTTTAGTGTCTAATCATAACTCTAATTTGATCAGTAATTGTCTGTTACGTGTTTCGGGTGCAGAGTAAAGGTCACGTGTCCCTATAGTCAGGTCCTTTTGACAAAAAAGTTCTTGTGCTGTGCAATATACCAGTGTAGTGCTCGGCTTTTGACACAGCAACCTTAAATAAATTGGTTCTTGTGAGTCTATCACCCTATCCAAATTATTCAGTTTGAAAAATAAGCTTGGCTACATCTGCCTCAGAGTGGCTGAAGACACATAATATACCAGTACAGGAGGAGGCTGCATTAACCATACACAACCGGGACATGCTCATCAGCTGAAGATATTTCATGTGATCATGATCTCATGTGATTCTGCTCTTTTTGACCTGTTTTGGTTCTGTGTTTTTTCATAACCAGGACGAATGAACCAAAATGGTCTGGTTCACTTCCAAGAGCCATTACCGTGTTCACACTAGGTGAAATAAACAGCACCAGGTGAGAAAACAAACTTCTATCATATGTGTGTGTTTTAAATAGACTAAAGCCTATATTTCAGTGATATTACACTTAAACAGTTTTAGACTTAACAAAAACTCTTGTATGTATGAACTGAACGTCTCCGCTCATACGCTTAAGAGTTGGACTACAGAGTTGAAAAAAGAGTATCAAGAGTATCAGTGTGTAGGTGATTACGTTGCCATGGCAATACTAAACAAAACAACAATTGGATCTGGAGCTTTCAGCAAGGGCTTTGGGGTGTCAGACAAGTGTTTGTACTGAGCCTGATAAAAGCGAAAATCATTTTCCTTAGGCATGCTGGTATGCATGTCATCTCTCTGCCGGCATGCTGATAGTTTAGCCGCTCAAAAAGGCAAAGAGCAGTCAATATTTATTTTAACTTTTTAAATCTGCCAGCATTGTGCATTCACACAACTGATATCACTAACGTCCTCTGCAATTATTAGACCTTGCCACAGGTTCCCAGGTAATACTAGTCCTGTACAAACAGGGCACAGAAGATCCATCCATCCATCCATCCATTATCTACACCCGCTTCATCCGTTTCCAGGTCACGGGGGTCTGTCGGAGCCTATCCCGACGCATTGTAGGCGAAAGGGAGGGGTCCACCCTGGACAGGTCGCCAGTCTATCCAGGGCCGTGGTCTCTTTTTCTCTTGTTTCTTGTAACAAACCATAGTCATAAAATCATTAAGAATAAGACCCAAAAATATGAAAAAATAGAGTAGTTTAGGCGTGTGTTTTTCACTATGGGTCCTTCTCGGTGTTTTACACTTTAATATGTCACTGTTGTCAAGCAGAGGATGGAATGACTACATCCTTCCTCATACACTGAAGATGGTTCCCAGACCACCTCAAAATGTGGTGTGAAGACACACCTCACACACACATTGCAAACCCCAATTTAATCCCTGAATCCTTCCACAAGTTTTAAATCATTCTTTAAAAAAGATGAATACACGTCTCGCCTCTCCTTATACAAACTTCCTCATAAGAAAGAATTAATAAATTATCATCACTACGGGGTTTTAGATGTTTATCTAAAAAGTAGAGCCTGATCACAACTTTATGCTTTATGTAAAATACTTTTTTTTTTCAGTAAGAAGAATAGTGTGACTTTCGGGGACAGGGATGGCTTGACAAAAGAGGAAATACTGTGAGTCCTCGTAACATTCATTGGAAAATATGTGAGCATCATTCTCTCCTCCACTCTGGGAAAAATTCTCAGCCCACTCTTCTAAGCACTGAGCCTTTATAAAGATATAAGGAGTACTATGTAGGATATCCTTCACGCCAGAGATGTTCAATAATAAAGCACTTCTTTGAAAGTTGATGTGGAAAAAAAAAGAGGCTGCTGCAGGCCTCAAATGGAAGAGAATGACAGTGGGTGGCAAACTCATTTTAGATAATCTTTACCAAGCAAACGGCAAGTGTATCCAGTCTGGAAAAAGGCCTGCTGTGTTTGTGCATTGTAGTGCAGAGACATTTCTTTGGGGGAGATTATCCCACACAAAAGTGATGCAGTGGAGCAGCTCAGGTGCTTCTTCAGATCACTCTTTCAGAAATTAAGATCATTAATGCAACTCAAATCTAGGTCATGCATCAAAAACAAACTTGCACAAAAGACATCACCAAATCCATAGTAGACCAATCTCGCCATGTGACCTGCAAAGTTGTTTCAAAAAGGGAACAAGATGCCTGACAGAGAAAAGCCCCAGGGCATATATCTTGATTCTGTCTGTGTAACTTGTACCACTCGCAGCAGACTAAGCACGAGACATCAAAATGATTTAGGTGTTCTTCTCATGACCTCGGCGATAACCTTGTCCTACTAGAAAACAATTCCACCTGTGACCCGAAGCTATTTAGCCGGGGGGGTACCAGCTGTATATCTCCTTGCTGTCTGCAGGCCTGCAGTCAGAGCACTTCATGTCACCTAAAACTAACATGACAGATTTTGGGGACAAGTAACAGGGAAAGAAAAGCATTTTCATCCACTGATAAATCTCAGATTTAGAATGGGCACCATCTTTGCTCGGGGATTGTGTTGTGACTGGCTCTCAGAAAGCTGTACATCACAGTAAATCAATCAGCCCAACGTCGTTTCAGCCCAGTCACAGCAAAACCGGACTATCCTGAAGTGGTTTCTGCATTTAGTTTCCACCCAATCCCGAGGGGGACGAAGGGTTGGCACCCCTGCTACCGATGATCTCTGCTGATCACCAGCTGCTGCCTGACATGGACAACTTTGTTGAGCTATGTCTTTGACAATGACATGGAAAAAAACCTCTGTTCTGCTCCACTCTGCCAGCAATCAATACGATAAAACGTTACAGCACAAACTGACAGAGTGACAGCTGAATCTTCTGAATTATCCATTTGTGCAACACATTCATTTAATTGATTTTTATAAGTAATATCTTACTTAACCCTAACAACAAAAACAAAACAAAACAAGAATGAACTTCAGGTTATTAACTTTGATTAACATTATTTTTAAACAACAATCTGACTTACACAAATTATTTTCTATCACTATCAATACAGAACAACTCTGACTGATCTTTAAATACATGAATAAAAGTATTGTTTGGACTTTCCACCTTCTTGGTTTCAAATAGAATTATTTAAAACTGTTTTTTTTCCTCTCATATCTGAGATAAAAGAATGGAATAAAACAATAAAAAAAGGTTTTTGAGCCTGACTCTTATCATTACATTAAATGTGTTAAATTTGATACCTTATACTGCTGTCTTGTTTAACAAAATGCGGTGTCCAGATAAGTTTGAATTTTAATAGCAAAACAATGTTTTTATTTAAATGGTATGAAAAAACTCATACTCTAGATCAATGTTCCCTGGTTCTCTGGTCTTTGAGTGTCAAATAAAAAGATTAATATCAGCTTTTCATCAAGGTCTGCGAGCATCTGTTAATGACTCATTCATTTGAATCTGATCTGCTGAAGCAGGGAAACATCTAAACCATCGGCCCTCGAGGACCAGATGGAGTTATTTGCTGGGGCTTCTCATCAACTTTAAGGCTATGATAAAACTTTGATGCAAAGCTCACTGATGTGTGTGGCAAATCGACAGGTGGTCTTCTACCTGGAGTTGGGACTGGATCTTTATATTTGAACAATTCAAAGACTTGCATAGGATGCTTGCTGATGCGTTGCAGAGCCATTGCTGATGGCCAGGAGATAATAAACAAGCCAAATCCAGGGGGAGATGCACACGACACGACGTACCACAGTACAGCAGACAGGTACTTTTACATGACAAAAGATATAATACTCAACTTCCACACAGAAAATCTCTACCACTCGCATGCAGTAATACAGTCATTTACAAATGCTCTTCGTCTTTTCCATCTATGTTCTGAACAAATCATCCCATGAAACAACTTGCACAGTTTTATTTCCTTCCTCAGACAATTTTTTTACATTTTTTTTTAAATTCACAATTTGTCACAAGTTGTGTTGATTGGTTTTAGAGACCAGTCAGGCTCCCAAGTCGCAGTCAGATCCTGTAGCGTGTGACCCCAACGACTGCAGTCAAAGTCAAAGAATTGACTGCAAGACTCCCGATTACAAAAGGGTGAATTCTGCAGTCTCAACAGACAAACGATGAGCCAATTTGGAAAATTGCATAATCTGACACCATCTATTTGGCAAATGTGCTCAAATGCAAAGACCCACTCGTTTTAAGGTAATGACAATGAAATAAGTAAAACTTATTACTGCAATTAAACCCTTGACTTTATAACGCTGATTGTTCAATAACATTAAACATGTAGAAAAGTGGATGACAATGCTTTATTAGAATGATAGATAGATGTTTTGTATTTCTTGTTTAAAAACGGGCTGAAAAATAAGTCTGACACTGAATATGTGTGGCATTTCCTGCGGCACCCAGATGACAACTTCATGGGGCCTACAGCCTCCAAAAGCCCTCCCAATGCGTTGCTGGTAGACTTTACCTGTGGGGCAGCATCGGGAAGTGCTGTGGTAGTGCAGCCTCGAGGTATTACACTATGGGATTTAGCAGACAGCGAGTGACATTGGCAACTTTTTAAATTCATTATTGGTTGTGTGTGAAATATACCCAGAGTTATCATGCAGCCTGCTGCGGTGAGAACATTACCCCTGCAAGTGATGATGTATATGAATGCAGGCAGAGTGCGTACACAAATCTACAAGTACAAGGCATCAAAGGAAAAACAGACAAAGAAATGTGTACCCTTACACACCTCCCTCTCATAGAATGAGACAAGCATATACAGAAGTGCCCAAATTACTTTGGCAACGTGCTTTTCACCGCATGCAGGATTTCAAAATGTTGTCTGTGTGTGTGTGTGTGTGTGTGTGTGTGTGTGTGTGTGTGTGTGTGTGTGTGTGTGTGTGTGTGTGTGTGTGTGTGTGTGTGTGTGTGTGTGTTCATGTGTTCACAGCCCAGGGTGCACATAAATGTCAGATTACAAAATAGTGCGTGGTGGCTTTGGTGAGGGTTAAATCCATTATGCATCTCTAGTGGATCAGTGTGGCTCTGTGTGTTCATGTGTGACTGCATGTGTGTACGTTGACAGGGTGGATCTTTACTGCCGAAAGCAAAGTCCTCTTCTTTAATGAAGCAGTGTGTTCACAGCTCTCACAGGACCATCAAGGAGTGCAGGAGTCTGCTTTGCATTTCTAACCAAAGTACCTGCACTATGTGTCTAATATGGACTACTAAAAAGGATGCCATTAAAAAAAAGAAAAAAAAAAACAGGACCGATGGGATGTGCTTTATGCCAATGAAGTTTAACAAGCTCTTCCACTGTGACCAGGCCCATGTGTAAAGTTCATATTTATCAGTCAGACTTCATTATAGTTTGAGAGGCAATAATGGAAACAGCCCTTAAGTGTGCATATTGCTGGCTTGACATTGAAGTTTAGAGACTTAGAAACAAAAGAACTGTATGCTGATTACTTTAAAGTAATTTGTAACCAAATCTGCTAAAGCGTCCCTTGTTTTTTGTTTTTTTTTATTCATAGAAACTGTAGGCACTACATTCTCTCATTCTCCAACTTAAGCCTTTTTAAACAATTGCAAACATAGGATTTGCAACCAAAGATTTGCATAGTGTTGGAAACAGTGATGCTCCACTTGGTGAGGTGGTGATGGGAATTGGTTGAATTTCAGATGGAGTAGCTCTGACCTTAGTCTAATGCACCTTCATGAAAAGATATGGCTGCTTCAGTCAAGAGTACTCAAAACAAGTGATTTGTGCAGTCTAAGGCAAAAATAACCCACAAAACATCTACATTTTAGAGCACAAATCCAATATTTGAAACCTTGCTGAGCACGTCCAATGTCATGAAGATAACTAAGGCTTGACGGATAAAAATAAAGCTAGTAGAGAATGCAGCCAACAGGCTTACTGGTTTCATGAGATCAGAAAATCTGATGAATAAAGGTGAATATACACTCAATTGTTTTCTATAGCGGTGTGAACAAACTCCTTATCTAATAATATGCAGAAAAGGTTATTTAAGCTTCATTATAATTGTCAATTGATTATAAATCTTAGGAAGAGAATCAGAATCAGCAGATCAGATCTTTAAGAAAACTAGCAGTGGTGCATCTTCAGACAGAAATTACTTTAAATCACATACTGTTGCAGCGCTTATACAAAGTTCTTTTTTTTTATTATCAACAAATGCTTGGCAAATGCATTTGTCATTGCCTTTGCAGAAAAAAACTACACAACAGTAAAAACAAATGTTCACTCCAATCTAAACAACACCTCTAAGGCACATAACACAAGTGGAGATGCAGGAATTGCAACATCTGGCAAACACCAGGGGTTCATGGAGCCCCGGGCAAAATGTGAGTGGTTTTTCTAAATAGCTGTTGTGATTAAAACCGCAGTGCTCTGGATCTCCAGGCAGCTTTTTAATACAAAATGTGAAGTGGGCGTGCTAAAGTGAGCTACTCTCTAAGCTTATCTATACAAATAATTTTCAAATTCTGTATGCTTCACTTTCCACGTCTGAATTAAATAGAGACAGAATGGTGATGGAGGCTTTTGTTGAGCAGGCATGGTCAACCGGGCGACAATCGACGTGGATTTTGACTGATCTTGACACAATCAAGAGCTGATTGTTAACTTGAAGGCGTGAAATAGAATTGGAACAGGTAAATTGAGTTTTCTTTTTGGCCTCTAAAAGTCTGGTCCCAACTTCTGGGGCCTTAAATTGATTTTGCCACAATATGAACTCAAAGCTCACACAGCAATCAGATAAGAGAGCTTAATAAGAGATGATTCGTATCAGAGCTGCATCAGCTGAATCTACAACACCGTTTAGGATTAAAAAAAAAAAAAAAGGAGAGAGTGAATAATTTAAAGAATACTTCTTGTGCAGAGGAACAAAATGTAAATGGAGAAGAAAATGACAGGAATAAAGTGGCTCCGACAGATAAAAATGAGATAATTTTCAATTCCAGATTAAAGCTGCAAGCACAAACTATTGTGCTGTTGCTTGAGTTTGTGAATAAACTAATAAACAAAAATAAAAACAGTACCAGCAGCTGAGAAGGACTTTATTTCCCCACAAATAATGAATATTTAAAAAAAACAACGGATTTCATTTCAACAATTAAAGTCCATTAATATTGTCCATTTGAAACAGATGCATAGACGGACAACGCCTTCTGTCGTATCCTGCGTTGATTTGGTCCATCTTTTGCTATGGATCCTTGATGCTTTATATCATTATAACCGATATTCAAGGGGGCAGTATTGAGCATAATAATAATCGTTATCCAATTACGAGAAAATGAAGCCGCTCAGCCTCACTCACAGGTGCTCCCCACCTGATGAGGTGGTTCACAGTGAAGCAGAATATCAGTCGTTGCAGAAATCTGAAAATAGTGACTTATTTTGTCATCAAGTTGGCAAAACTAAATGAAATAATTCAACATTTACGTACTGACTTTGGTTCAGTGATCTCATATACCAGCACCGCTCATGCCGCTGTTTCTGTTTCCTCTGATGTAGCGCAAATAAAACATTAAACAAGAGTGAGCTCACTGTTCTTCAACTGCCTCCACAGTCAACTCATCTTGGCAGGCCTGGGATCCCTCCCCCACATTGGCTGTGCCTCTGGTTGCCAGGGCTTGGTTGGACCCTTGGGGCTTTGGTTGTGGGTGGCTGCCTCCTCCCTGGTCGCCTTGGCTGTTGTGCCCTCATACTTGGTGATGGTGTCACTGGATCTGCTATCTGCTGGGTTGGTAGGCTGTCCCCATGTGGTTCCCGGTGGTGGTGGTGGCAGGTGGTTGTTCTGGGGGTTGATGGGGGAGGAGGATGGGGGTGCCGCAATTGGTGCTGGGGGAGTCAGGAGGCATGTTGTTTCTGTCTGCTGCTGTGCAGTATTATTGGGCAGAGGGGCAGTAAGCACCCAGGGTTGGTGCTAGGGCATGTTCGGGGTCCCCGCCACTGTCTCGGCTTCTCTTGGTCAACAGAGGTTCTGCAGGGCCCCCTCCGGGGAACTTCCCTGGGGCTGGCCCGGTTACCTGATCCGCGGTTAAAGGTGTGTGTCGAGCTGCTCTGGGTGCTGGGGCATCCTCTGTCTCTTCTTCTTCGCCATCTTCCCTTTCCTCTACCTGAGTGGCGGCAGGAGTGGTGGTATCACCACCGCAGCTGGGGTGGGGTCTGCTCTGTTGGTAGACCTTGGTATCCCTTTTACTATTGATGAGGGCATGATGGGGTTGGGGCGCCTGGGGCTGGGGCTTTTTGTTTTAAGTAGATGATTGTCTCAACACTGTACCTGGTGGATGTGCCGCTAAACACAGAAGTATGAAGGACAGTGACGAAACAACGTTTAGTACAAATATACAAACATACGGAAATGGAGTATAAATCAATCTTTAGAAGGATTTAAATCTCCTGCAATCCATTATGCACGCTTCCTGAGTTGAAATCTTGTCATAGTTTTTTCCACAAACATTCATGCCTTATGTTGAGATGCCAGTTGTGGGGTAAAATAATCTTTTCTTTTTCAATAGTTAGACTCTAATTGTCCTCGCCAACATCAGCTGGTTAGAGTGTTTCAAAGAGAAAATGAACCTCATTCAGACCGGTGTTTTGGCAGCTTCATTTCAAGAATATTTCCTTTCCATGCTGACATGCCTAGAAATGAATATTACATGGCTCTGGAAACAAACATAAAACAGAAAGCTGTGTTTCCATAGACACACGATATGGGCTTGGCATAACAGGGAAGGACACACAAAGGACCTGATCCAAGCAAATCAGGCAGCAAATTGGATGTCTGTGTTACTTGGTTGGTTTCCAATCAATTTTATATCACATTTAATTTATTTTTTTAAATCAGCACAATGAAGTGCCTGAATTAATCTGGTTCATGTTCACAATTTATGTGAGTAGTTTTCCAGAGAGAAGAGGTGGGTGGCACAATTCTCCAACCAGGAACAGCACAATAAGATTATATCATATTAAAATGTCAAACCCAAAGTTAAAGCCATCCATCCATCCATCCATTATCTATACCCGCTGTATCCGTTTCCGGGTCACGGGGGTCTGTCGGAGCCTATCCCGACGCATATCAGGCGAAAGGCAGGGGTACACCCTGGACAGGTCGCCAGTCTATCCAGGGCCACATACAAACAACCAATCACACTCACATTCACACCTAGGGAGAATTTAGGATGATCAATTAACCTACCCTGCATGTTTTTGTACTGTGGGAGGAAGCCGGAGTACCCGGAGGGAACCCACGCAAGCACGGGGAGAACATGCAAACTCCACACAGAAAGACCCACCGGCCGGGAATCAAACCAGGAACCTTCTTGCTGTGAGGCAACAGTGCTAACCACTAAGCCACCGTGCTGCCAAGTTAAAGATTGGACATATTTTCTTTTAACAGGACATCCATATTTTGTAACCATCTATGGTTAAATGACACTAGAGAGGAAATCTGGAGCCATCAACTGTCTATTTATCCAAAGGTTTCCCATTTCTTTTATCCAGAGATTGTCTTGTCATCAAAAAATTCCACTTGAGCTTCCAAACATGCAAACATAGCCACAGTCCCATATTCAAGATTCAAATCTTCCATGTGCAAATGAGAAAAATACATTAGAACTATTCATTTGAATTGACGATAATAGTTGAATAAATTAATAAAACGGTAGCCCTTCTTGAAATGCGCCTGTTTAGACGAAAAGCTACTTTACATAAAATAAAGACACTGGACCTAGAAATGTTAGATTCACATCGACGTGTTGCTTTCTGATGGAGCTCTGCCTTTAGAAATCTGACATGTAAACCATGCAAAATATGAATAAAAATACTTTTCTTTTCTAGTTTCAGTTCAGCTGCAACTCCATCAGTCTGATATGAAGCTCTGGGGAGGTTTGGTGAGAATGTGCAATCATATTATCCTGTTTTAGGCGCTGATCTATATATGCATACCTGGCTGTTTACTGCTGTACTCTGTTTCAAATGTTCATTGGATTGAATCAGCTCTCTGGACAAGAGGTGACAAAAGGTCAGTGTCAATTTGTTTGTGTCTTACTGCGTCTGAAACCCAATATGCACTGCGATTGTGATAAAAGCTGAACAGTGTAGAAGAAGTGGTGTTGATACTGATCGTGGTCTGATTGTGGCTAAAAAAGGATAACATGGTGAGACTCCAGAGTCCCTGAGACATCAAAGAGAGATTCAAAGGCTGCCTTGATTACAGATAGTCATCCTTCAGGTTGAGACCTACATCTACTAACCAATATCACATGGCCCTTCATGTACATGGGTAGAGTGTGATCTGGTGACGTACACTTTCTTTATGTTAAAATATCAGTTTCAATGTCACCCAGAAGAATATATATTTGTTTTCTAGAGGTTTCGTCCGGCTCTCGTGGTCTCCGGCTCCTGCTATCAGCACAGACCACCCAGGGTCACGACCTTTGATGCTTGCCCAACTTTCATTGGGCCCAACTGTGACTCAGCAGCTGTCATCATTGGACAGTCTGCATACTTGAACAAGATTGTGTGGCAAAGCTCAGTGTGTTTACTATTTACTAGGTGTCACTGATACATTTTACAACTTTACATACGGCACTGTTAGTCATACAAAGAAGCCATGATGGCGAGGTAGGGCTTTACTAACTCGTACTCAGACTCCAGCTGGGTGAAGCAGCACACGGCCATGGATGCACATTAAGGCCACTAATCATAACATAAGGTCCCTTGTGCAGGGGCACACGGGGATAGCTGGCCATAAAAGATACAAGGCACGCTGACCTGTGTTTGAACTGTGATGTATACTGGAAAAAGGTTAGAAGAAAAAAGGATTGATGCTGTGTGCTGCAGCTAAACTCTATTTTCATCATTTGATTCATTGTGTCCATTGTTTTTTCCACAAAAGGTTGGAAAATAATATGAAACCACCTCCAGCAGGCTTGTCTTTTCCAGCAAACTCGCTTATCTGGTTTAAAATAAGCAAGAGTCATTACTCACTTCATCAAGCAGTTAAAGTGATGGCTTCCAATCAGTGAGACGTAGACGTCTCTTATTGTAATATACATTTACTGAGACATGAAGGCCCATTACGAGAAGACATGATGCTCATGTAGTTTCTGTCAGACTGATAGAAAGGAAAAGGAATACAGAGAGGGCAGCACATTAGATGGATTTTAAAACTTATTTCAGTCTGTCATCTGAAATTACTGACAAAAGAGGAGAATGAGGTCTGATTTACTGATGCATTCTTAAACATTAGTTTCTCCCTGCACAGACATTTTAAAATTGATATGTAAAGTCATCATTTCTGATTGACGGGTGTGTAGATGTAGCTAACACCACTTGTAATATGAAGAGCTGCCAGAATCTTTCTGCAGACTGAAATCTATTACCGCTAACGTGCATGTTCAGCGAGCTCAAAAATGAGAGTAGATTATTGGTACTCACAAATTAACAACCTAGTAAAATACTCACAAGAAGCATTCAGACATTTATTTAACAGATTTACTTAAACAACAAAAAAAAAAACAGAATAGTTTATCTATTTTAATTTAAATGAATTGAATGACGTGTTGTCTGGGAATTATCAACCAAGTTGCACAGGAAAACTAATTTAGGATATCTACTAATCCGTTTTCCCGTCCCGAAGATGGGCAACTCAAAATTCCAGTTAATGATGTGTCTAATGCAATACATGTAGTTTGGTATAAAATAAATTATTTAGAATTAAGTTGTACTAGAGATACAGTATCAGAGACTTAAATTTTAACTTATGAATATTTTGATTAAAAAAATGTTATCATGTTGTATAATGACTTGCAAAAGCGGTTTGGCGAGTGATTTAATCAGACATTGAGAGGTAAAATGACCTTTTGTGAATCAGTTACTATTTTTTATCTCTCCTTGTACAATAAAACAGGTGCAAGTGACATATGAGAAGATGATGAGTGAGACTCGTTACTTTTCCTTTTTCAGTATTTATTGATATGATTTTTAGACTTCTGACTTTTCTTGGGACTTTCAATGAGCTGTTACTTGTGCTGACGTAAGTGTTATGCAGATGGTTTTTACAGTGGTACAGCGGAATGTAATATACAATAATTGAGGTTTTTTTTTAAACATATAATTATAAACAAAACAGCATGTTGTAACATCCAGTTTTTATGTCAGGTTTGTTTGCCGCTAAAGGGATTACCAAAATAAACTGAGGTAAATTGAATAACACTTTATTGTCCCACAAAAACAAGTTACACTTATTAACTGTTAAGGTTAAAAAAAAATAGAATAAAAATTATTTGTCAATCTGTATGAAAGCGGTAAATGAAGCGAAGAGAGGAGCAGCTGAAATCTCCGGACTTCTCCAGACTCTTCAGACTGCATCAACATCCTGACATTTTCTTTTAAAAAGCCCTGCAGTCCCTCCTTCTTTACTCTTGCCACTCTACCTGCTTTCTCCTTGTGTGTATTGTCTGAAACCTGCATAAAGACCCGTTTTAAGTCTGAAATATATTTCTGGAGATGTATCTTGATGTGGACTCATCAAGACTCCAGGCTTGTCCATATTATTTACCAGGGATATCCCATTCCCTCTGGTGATCTGAAAGCAAATGGTTTAAACTGTTTCCATTTGCTCTCCATTTTTCTACAGTTTCAAAATTTCCTCTTCCGGTTATGAAGACTCATGAAGGCAACCTAATGAATTCTGAGTCATTAAGAAACTCTTGTAGTGAAACTCAAAATGTTCTGAACAACTAAAAATCTTCTGTCTCCTCTGCTGGGGGTGTACACCCCTGGAGCGCTGGAGCGAAGGGTAATAATATCCATGTCCCCGACTGGGGATCAGACCTGGGGAAGTGCAGGGAGGAGGTCATGTGGATTTAGTCAGGAAAAAAGTCACACTTGTACAATTGCATCACACCTCCTGCATCTGACAGGTCTCAGATTAAGGCAAAGGTGAGTTTACAGCAAAATGATGACACCCTACTTGAAACCTCAGCTTTGAATGCCATTGGTGTGAGACAGATGCAAGTGAGGAGAGGGTTTAAACACGCAGTGGAATAAAAGTGGCTCTTGATTTAATATGCAAGGCTTTTACTCAACAGAACGATCCAGCAGCTTTGGATGTCCTCATGCATCTGTGTTTTATCCCTTTCCTCAGTCTACCTCTAAACTGCATTATATCACATTATCCGCAGGCATCACAGATTACAGCTGGCCAGGAAAAAAAAAAAAAAAAAAAAAAAAACAGAGCAAAAACGGGCCTGATTTCTTAACATCCCAGCGCAGCTGTCTGTTACAAGGTCATGACAGCCTGAACTGATTGCTGTCAGGATGCGCACAGGGATGATATTCTTCACGCAATGATACACAGGTTTCACAGGCAGGCAATGACATCCACACCATCTCTCACACTTCTGCTATGAATCTTGGATGACACGGCAGAAACACAACGCACTCACACACTCGTACACAAACAACACCCCCCCCCCCCACCACCCACCCACACACACACACACACACACGCGCACGGCATCAGACCACCCACAATCCTGTTCACTACCCCCCTTCAGCTGACAGTAAACATGGATCAACTTGCATTGACTCATAAAGAAACTGCTAAAAATAAAAGATGCACTAGGTAGGATGGAAAAATACACTGCCGAGCAAAGTTTAAAGAAAAAACAAGTAATTTAAGAAACTCCAATGTGCAGAATGTAACTTTCATAAAAGAAAAGTGTTAAAGTATACTCAGTTTAGTGACGTTAATCACGTCTGAATCTTTGAGACTCTGCTGCTGGAAAGCCAGCAAAGTAACAAGGCACCAGCCCGAGGGAGCACCTGATACTGCCAGCAGAGCCGGAGTATCTCGTTTCTGATGAGCCGGCTAAATGGAAAACCCACAGTAAAACTAAAACATGTTAATCCATACTGATCCCCAAAGTTTGCATTACTAAATAAGAGATAATTGATCTATTTACCATAATTTTATACACTGCATATTTTAGGATTTCCCAAACCTAGTAACGCTTACATTTCTTTTATTACATAGACACATCCTTCTTAGTTTGTGTTTCAACAGTGGCCATCTAAAGCAGAATGACCAACTTCAGCCTGTTCAGTAATAACAAATGGAAAAAATGTATTTTATTATCATAATAGTGTTAATAATAATATTAATAAAAAATTTACACAAAACACTGAAACCACTTCTTCCAATTAAAATGTCAAGGAAAGCAGCGTCAATGAATTCAAAATAAAAAAATTACTCCCAAAAGTTTTCTTTGAGCTTTAATTAAACACATACAAAAGTAAAAATGTTCTTCACAGAGCAACTTCATTGTTATTAATTGTTTTTAGAAAAATCTGAGCAATTACGCCAACAACTAATCTAAAAAAAAAAAAAAAAACTGTGAAAGAGGCCTTTTATCATAGTGTTACATCACCGTCCCTACCAGCTGTGCTGTTACTTTGAAAACTGATAACAGCAGCTGCAGTTTTACAAGAAGAAACTGCAGATATATTTGCTGAATTCCAGATTTCAGTTGGTCAGCAGTCCAAAGTGATCGTCATCTGACTCATCTTCATGGTGCGTCATTCATATCTACCTTACACCCTGTCTCTAAGAAGTCAGTCAGAATGATGTCGGACTTTTTCTGCTGAAAGAACCACAGACGTGGGAAAGATGGCACCTTGATGGTGGCATCTGTCTCTCCAGAACTCCAATATATGTCGTTGCAACAATGGTACCTTCACACATATGTGGTCACCCATGCCAGGTGACTGATGCCACTGATGTACTCCCATACCATCACAAGCCTTGATATTTGGACCTTCAGCTGATCGCAACCAGGATGACCCGTCTCAGATCTGATACGTGGGCTCTGATGTCAGCTTTTCTCGTGGCCACGAAAATGTGCGTCCACTGTCTTTGTGTCAGTGATGCACGGGCTGATCTGAACTGAGCGGTTGACCTCAGTTGACGAGTCAGAGTAAAATAAGCATGATGACATTCGGGTCGGGTTGAGTCGGGGTACAGTCAAGATACAGATCAGGCGCAGGTGATGGAGGTGGTCAGGGAAAAGTTGAAGACGGGGGAATTGAAAGCAAGAAGATACCCAGGTAGAACCCAGTTAGAAACAGGGAAGTCTGAGGCAAAAGTAAATCAAGATGATGATACGTGTGCTATATTTCATTGTTGGTCTGATTGATCATCAGTGTTTGAACGTTGACGGACCATAATTATTCCTAGTGCAGGGAAACAAATTCACTTATTTTTTCTTTTCTTTTAAAATCAAAAGCCAGGACCCCCTGCAGCTTTAATGTGGCCAAGCATCCTAATTACTCTGTTGTTGTAAATAAATCATGTTTTATTTGTTGGAATAAATAAAGTTTGAAAGTTCTGATTAATAAAGAAGGTTCTCAAAAATGACTGATTTTATATATTGATAACAGTATGTTTCAGGTATATCCAGGAATTGGTCACATTTTGAGTCTGAACAATCGGCTATAGCTGGCCCGAGTAGAAATGTCTAAAATCTCGGAATGACATCTATAAACTATGCACAAACACTCAACTCACTTATTAATCCGGAGCTTACCTTTATTTATACATTTATTTTTTTAAAGAAAAAAAAATGCAGTTCACCTATCGGGTCAGGTATTTTTGAATTATCAAAAATTATCAAAAAAAGGCTCCAGTTGTGCTCGGGTTGGCTGTAAATGTCAGGCGATCGCAGGTCGCTTCTAAACCGGCACAGAGCATCACTGCGTTGCGTCCATGAGCTCCTTCCCAGAGAATCGGTGGTGTTTCAGCGCAGGTTTCATCTGTTCCTTGCCGAGTGATTAAGAGTAACACGTTATACTGGACATAGTTGAGTGGCAGTGGTTTACAAAAAGGACCTGCTGTTCCTATGTAATGATTGTGACCACGCAGACATGATGGTTTTTAACGCAGTGGTGCCGTAGGGCTCTAAAAATCCCACCCATACAACAGGGGCTTCTGGGATTGGCTTTAATATGCCGACATTTCCCTCGGTTCCTTTGCAATGTTGTGCCCTGTACATGGTGAAAAAAACTTTGCATTATTCTCATCCTTAATGTATTCATTCATTTATTAACTGACTGAGGATTCTCTGAGGGAGTTTGGCACCTGGTCCTGAGCAGTAACCCATCCGAGTGCTGGTGGATGCTTCTTTCGTACCCATCCCATTATTTTGTGTCCTTCCACGACACCGTTACTTGTATATTCTCTGAACTTTACAGCTTTTTTGTGTGTGTTACTGGCATACATGTCTAGATTTGTTTATATTTCTTGAATATATTGAATTTGATCTGCTTTAGTTTAGTGTCTAGAGTGTGGTGCACGGTACTCCGCACCGTTTCCTCACAGCTGGAAGGTTCCTTGTTCGGGTCTCAGCTGGGGCTTTTCTGTATGGAGTTTGCATGTTCTCTCTGTGCTCGTGTGGGTTTCCTGTGGGTATTCAAGTTTAACGTCGTATTAGGACGACTGGTGAATCCTAAGTAACCAAAGGTGTGCATGTGTGGTTGAGTCTTTGTGTTTCTCTGCAACAGACTGGCAACGTGCCCAGGGCGTACCCCTGTATGTTACCCAAAAAGAAATGGGATCGACTCCAGCAGAGCCCCGTAGCCCTGAACAGGAAGCGGCGGCCTACATGATGGATGAAATTTTTTATTGCATTTTAGAAAACAGATTTCTCTGTAACAGCAGTTTGCTTATTTGTTCTGCAACGCACCTATCATGGTGTTATCCAAACTCAAACTTGCGTGTCAACTGTGCAGTCTGATCTTTTCATATTAGCAACAAAGCATAAACACATAGACACATCAGCCCCTGGCTGATAATGTAATCTGGCATCAGCTCGGAGGACCAAGCAGAGTGAAGGAGTGTGCAAAGCCCTCCTGAAGCTAAATTTACTCACCCGCTGTAACCCTGGAGCCTATGCAGATTCTATTAGGCCTTCCAAACAGTTCGGAACGCCATCACTCTGCCTTTCTCCATGCTAATGATGAGTGTGCTTTTATCACAAGAAGATCTCTGCATGAAGCGGAGCGGCACTCAGGACCGTCCAAAGTGCTGCGTTAGAAAATACTGATGCTAGTGTAAACATGAACATACAGAGAAGTAGATTAGCATCTCATTCTTTATCAGACTAAACTAATATTATCTTACACTTGTTTTTTCCCCACTTCCAAGAAATCAGTACTGAATAAGTGCAGGAACAACACTCCCTATCTGAGAAGAACGTGCCCTGAGCTTCAAATGACCCGCGATTTGGTGTCCATAGATTAAAATACACTCAAAACTGTGAAAAGAATTCCCTGCTGAATTCTGTGTAGGACATTAAAACGTGGTTATGAGTCTCAAGTCTGTTTTTAAAGGTCAGTGAAAACTGGAAAGTTTTACCATTTAGATTATGAATAATGAATTCAGGCGTGGGCCAGTTGCCTCGCTGCCCAGCCCTGGCTGGGCTCTTTCTGTGCAGTTTGAATGGATAATGATGCAAAAGAAAAACTCTGATCAGAGGTATGACTGAAACTAATGCAAACTTCATCTTTTCTGCCAAAGTAAACAGAACCACTGCACTGTAAATGATCTAGAATATAACTGCTAGCCTTTAGAGAGAGAGAGAGAGAGAGAGAGAGAGAGAGAGAGAGAGAGAGAGAGAGAGAGAGAGAGAGAGAGAGAGAGAGAGAGAGAGAGAGAGAGAAATTAAACTTGGCGAATCCAGAGGGAACTACCATTCCTACCATGGAATTTTGTCAAGGAACCAAATCCTCTTTCAAGACGAGTAAACAGACCCGTTTCAATGCTCGTTTGGCATCTCGATGAAGACATCTGTACAAGCTTGTCTAGTTCCAGCCTCAATGGTGTTGCCAGACAACTGACCTAATCCGATTTCTGAATTTAGATCAAAAGTTGGTCAGCGAGACCTGCAAATGGGCCGATAATGCAAACACAAGTAGTGCATTAAACTAGGACGCCAACCATCATTGGAATAATGCTTCAGCACTCAAAATGGATCAAAATGAATCATTTACTTATAACAAACACTGAGTATGATTACAAGAATGACCAGCAATGTTATAAACTCACAGTTAACCTGTGCAGCTATGTTTTCAAGAACATTTATTAAGTCACCTCTTTCTTTGTACTGTCAACATTTTACGTTAACTAATCTCTAAATTTATCAAAATAAAATAAATCTACAATTTCCAATATTTGTGAATTTTCACTTAAGTAGGTTTAATGTTTTATTGATTTCAATCTAATCCAGATGCACTGCATTCAAAACTGCATTAAAAAAGTATTTACCCAGTTTTTTTCTATAATGAATTTATTAGTTGGTGTTGATTTCATTTTATGCTCAGCATTAACAATAGATGACTTGTACAATGTCTCCTAAACTGCAGCAGATTACGGTTCTCTCTCTGTTTAATTGTACGAACGTGTGTTATAACACTGATTGTTGGACTGGGACAGGCTGGAAGCAGGTTGTAAGAGTGTGTGTCTTGAAACAAGATTAAAAAGTTCAGACAAAGCAAGAGAAGCAGAGAAGCATCTTTTGCTCGGTTGGTGTATATTGGGTTCAGGTGATGCATCACATTTCTGAAACATTACTTGACTAACTGATCATCCAGTGCCAACATTTTCATCTTTTTCCTTGTGGTGGTTTTAATTTTTTTCATTGCCGACACCAGTGAAAGACAGAAGCTGCTGGCTGTGTAACTTTTTTTTTCTTTTTAACTTTATGACAATTGGGCGTGCTCAGTTGGGTGATGCTAGTTTAAGTGTTGGATTCGGTTTATAACCACTAATATTGTGGTTCTTGTTCCGGCACAACTCATTTTTTTACTTTATAGCAGTGGTCTTAATTCTGGGGCCTACTTCAGAAAGGAGAGTCAAGCAACTCAGGTAAAACACTAACTCAGGGTCCACAAACCTGGCTTAACATCAGAGGTTTTGGTTTGGTTCTGTCAACTCTGAGCAGGTTGACTCTGAGTTACTGTTCGTCTGAAAACCACCATCAATAGAGAACACGTGTTACAGAATCACATGACGCACAAGCGGTGAAATGCGGGTGTACTGCAGCCCCCCCCCCCCAAAAAAAACAACTTACATACACAGCAGCCTCTTAGTTGTTACTCACTTTAATAACATTTTGTTCTAACAGAGAAAAAATAATTCTGAAGGATTTGATGGGAGTACGGATGCCATGAATGCATCGAATCATACTGGAAAATCCTTCAGGAAAACTGTTTTATTCACAGGGGTGGGAGCAAGACGCAACTAAACACCATTATTGTAAATCATAAATGATATCGATTTCTGAATCGTGAACCCGAAATCCTGAGACGTTCTTACGGGTTTGTGGTCTGATGATAGCTAACAGACTACATTTGGGGGGGAAATAAAGAAAGGGAAAAAAAAGAATGATAAAAATCATCCGGGTATGACAAACAAGCTCTTTGGAGGCTTAATATAATGTACTTTTTCCCACACAGACACAGCTCCATTCTTACCTCTGCAGCCTCTTCAATCAAAATAAGGACGTGTCATTTTTTAAGACATCTCCAAAATGTACGTGGTGAGATTGATTGGCTAATGAAATTAAAGCCATTTCAGCTTTACGTAGAGGGGGAGGGAGAGAGAAACTCACAGCTTAAGTTTCCATGGTTACAGACTCCAAGTAAGCTACTTCAATTTCCGAGATGTGCTCGAGTTAACCCACTTTCTTGGGTTTAAGTTACCACACTTAAAATCCAAAATAGCAGAGTTTCCCTTATTACAGGTTCCGAGTCTGCACAAAACCTGCTTTCTGAAACTAGACGCCTGATCCTTAAGGGCCATTGCCCTGCACGTCTGTCTTCTTCAACACAACTGTCTCAAATGAATGGGTCATTAACAGGGCTGTGCAGACCTCGATGGAGAGGGAAACACCTGAAACATGCAAGACAGCAGGCTGCGACGACTGGAGTTGAGCTTTACAGGTGGTAAATTACTGACCTCTGGCATTCTATACTGCAAAATGCCTGCGCAGAAAACATGCATTCCTGTGAATGTTCACGCATGACTACCATATTATGATGCGTTCACTGCCACCAAAATCTCCACCAGCCCTTATATGCAAATAAATCAACCAAAAGCCTTTTATTTGGTGCACTTGCTTTGGTAGCAACTTGATAACATTTTTTGAGCTACCTGCATTGTCATGCAACTGGAGCTGCATGAAGAAACATTTCTTTTGAGTCACCATTTTATGAAAGAACATTAAAAAAGCAGCCTGAAGTACAACTTTGGGGTTCTAAACTGCAGACTAATGACTCTACATGTCCAGACGACTCTAGCTCCATTCAGATCCCAGAGCCTCCCTGGACTTTTTGTATTGATCTGACTAAAAACATAAAACAAGCTCAACAGAGCCATCTTTACCACCAACAGGCCGGTCCAACGCAGTCCTACCAGGGACTGAAATGGCCATGAGCATCTTATCTCAAGCAGAACGCAAAGAGAGCTGTACTCAGGTCCAGCATGTACAGAAGTTTACTTCCGTTGCCCAACCAATACCATTTCAACAGTCAAAACTTTTTAAGTCTCATCATGGCTTCCTCTGCATCTGCAAAAGTCCCCCCACCCCCACCCACAGAATCCCCAAGACCCATAAACGATCTTTGATGAGGACAATTGGTGTAGTCCTGCTTTAAACAAAATGTCAACGTCTCTACTGGGTAAAGATTTCCTGCCTGGTTTCTGGATAATGGTGCAAGGAAGAGCATTGTTAGAAGCAGAGCAGTGTAGTGCAAACATTTCCAGAACAATTAAAATTGCACCCACTCTTTTTTGTTTTTGGGACACCTGACACCTCTTTTCACATTCTTCTGACTAAAAGCAGGTTAAAATTTCCAGCTTTCTTTTTGTATAAGAAGCAATTTTTAGATTTTTCTTTATATAGGAAGCATGACTGACTATATACTGAATTCAATTCTACCTTGTCTGGAGGAGACCATGCCTCATATTTCTATGATACCCTTTAGGTAATAATACTAACAATAAACTACAATAATAATAATAATACAATAATGATGTAATAATAACAATAATAATAATCGTTATAATGTTTTGTTGGGGTGCAACCCCAACCTCTTTAAAAAGCTTATTTTCTCTAAATCTTTAAAGTAAGTGAAGAGAAATTATTTAGAGGATTTAAAGGTTGCAAAGCACAGGTGATGCAATCTGCAACAGATGTCAGGTGAGATATTTTCATTTCCTCTTCGTGACATTGTCGTTTTATCTATCAGCATGCGATTATAAAATAATTGGGCAACATTGTCTATTTTGATGACATTTGATGGTAATTTCAACAACAGGCTGAGAATATGAACAGTTCCCTCTAAACCAGCCGCAAAGAGAAAACAGTTCATAACAGTGAAAGCAACGGCAAAGGTGTGTATAAATAGTTGTATCCTTTATAATGGGAAGCTGCTATTGGCTTATTAAGATTTCAGACTTTCAACAGAGCACCGTCATGATGTGCTGACCTTTGATGTGCTCGTTCACGACGCTCTCCAGCCGGTCCAACCTCTCGATAATCCTCAGTGTTTCCCCTTTGCTGTCCTCCTCCAACTTTCTGTCCGCCTCGCCGCCGCTCTCCGCAACTTTTGGACCGCTGTTGGCCACATAGTTGGTGATCCAGCCGACGTAAAGAAGACACACGATGTTGGTCATGCCGCTCAGGATCACGCATGTCGACACCAAAGTTTTAGTTCTCCTTGTGCACAGCATCGCGGCATCCCTGCATGGGCTCCTGGATTACCGACGCGCGCGCAGTCAGGTGGCTTGAGGAGAAGACGCAGCTGAGAAATGTGTCCAAACGTACTTGCCAAAGATGCCCGCCGCGTCAGTCTGGCTCTGCGCTCTCGGGGCAATAATGAGTCCACCGGAAGCTTAAAAATGCTTCTCGGGCTGTTATCAAGTGATTCTGTGTGATTCAGAGTGAATCCCTGCTGCGCAGCTGGAGAGTCACGCTGAGCTCAGCCGCTGTAAAGATGTGAACGCGAGGTACCAACCCCCGTGCTCTTCACTTTGGCCAATGGGAGGGGAAGGGGGCGGGGTTTTACAGTCTGCCGGCCCCTCACAGAAACAAATTATGCCCCTTTAAAAAAACTGAAATAATTTCCTTAGGTTCTGGTGAAATATCTGTGACACGCATTAGTGCAAATACTGTAGAAAAACAGCATGACAGCAACCTTTTCAAAGTGTTTTACTATCTCTGTTCATGGCAGGTGGTTTTGGGGGTGGAGCCAGCAACCTATCTTGACTCCACCCCCCTATTTCATAAGCGAGAAAGAGTTATACATCCATCCCTCTCCATAGGGATGGGGATGAAGGAGCAGAGAATGCCTAAAAGTTGCTGAATTATGCTTTCATTGTCAAAGATATATGCATAATAATAATAAAAAGCCTTGTATTTGCCAGTCAAATTCAATAAGAGGTTTTCACCCGAAAAGAGAGGGCACTGCAAAAAAAACAAAAACAAACACAGCAGATGTGTTGCTCTCATTTAAAGGGTTTGCTTCTTTTGAAACTGGTGAAACAGAAGGCTCACATGCAAGATTCATGGCAAAACCTAACAGCGGTCAAGCGTCTTTGGGTTGTCCCTAGCTGATGCTGTCATCATACAAATAAAAAAATTACAAAACATGTCTTACTACTTTGTACGCAAGAAAGCTGGTGTTTTCAGGTGTAACAACGTCCTTCTGGATAATGGATGGCAACTTTGCTATGACAGTGAGGTTATTAATGCTTTGCATAGGCAATGTGCTACCCGTCACGTTTGGGTGCATTCTGTTACCTCGACATGCAGCAGATGGAGAGATATCACCAGCTTGTGAAGGAGCTCCACTTGGATGTGTTGCTGCCGATATTGAGAAAGATTAGCTGTCTAATATAGAGTAGAAAAGTTTCCTGTATGCAACCACAAATACGCAAATAAAACAAAATGTACTGGCTACTTAGGTTGCATTGCCACATCATGAGAAAAAAAACAAAAAAAAGTTCAGCTTATCTCAGGTTCTGATGTAAATCAGGTTTGCAAAGTTAAGCAACAGAGCCACAGTTAAACAACGCATGACATAATCGCATGCAAAGTTTGACTCGTGGCTGGATCTGTGATGACACAATAGCCTGCAAATGTGAGCAGCTGAGAAACAAAAGACTTACGAACAGAAAAAGGTTGGATTTTGTAAGGTAGTGAGGGAAGCCTGGGCCAAGTGGATGGTAGCTTCTGTATAAGAAGGAACCGGCTCAGCCAAGTGAGGTATCTGGGCCCCCCCACAGTACGTCTCCTTTAAGGCATGAATCAATTTGAATAAAAAAAAAAAAAAGTCAGGTCTGCTCTTAATCTTTACAAAAAAGGTTACTAATCAAGTGAAATAATGTGTAAGAATGTGGTAGCCAATCAGATTATCAATATTAGATGAAAAGAAAAAAAATATTTTCTCCATGTATTTTATTATAGCAGTTACATAGACACTTTGTTCTTGTTAAAAACACAATGAAATAGATCAGGCCAACTACAGTTCCATTTAAAATTATGTTTAACAATCATAAAGCCTACAATTCAGTTTCTTGTACATACATGTCTTTTTGTCACAGGCAATTGCACCGACTGCTGTCCCTCGGGTGTTCTTACCATGATTGCAGCTTTTTGTGCATCTTCAAAGTTATTGTTGTTTGGAGTAGGTTTAACACTTACATGTTTCCAACATTATATGCCAGGTTTGTCAAAAATGTATTGACATACTTCTGAAGCTACTCTATTAGCATCAGACCTTCATCACAGTAAACTACACCCTGCAAAATAACAATCATTCATTTTAAGTTCCTGTATATGTTCTATCCAGGGTTTTGGGGAGGGACTGAAATCATTCATTGATGTCACTGATAACAGGCTGAGTGTACTCTTCTTTCCCCTTGTCTGCATATATAATGTTAATACCAAGTTTCATAAAACCCAAGAGTCATCAAGAGTCATATATATATATATATATATATATATATATATATATATGTATATATATATATATATATATATATATATATATATATATATATATATATATATATATATATATATATATATATATATATATATATATATATGCACTTTGCAACAGAGGTTTTTGTGTGTGTGTGTGTGTGTGTGTGTGTGTGTGTGTGTGTGTGTGTGTGTGTGTGTGCGCGTAGGTGTGTGTGTTTCCTTCGCCAGCCCTCTTGACAGTCTAGCCATATTTATTGATCCCTCTGAAAAAAAAGAAAAAGAATAAAGAATTCTGACAGAGATGACTAAGATAACCGACAGGGGGACGTGAAAGACAAACACACATACACACACACACACACACACACATATATATATATATATATATATATATATATATATATATATATATATATATATAAATACCCACATTTGCTGGTCCCCCCGGTCTCCCCAGCACACACACACACACACACACACACACACACACACACACACACACACACACACTTTCTAATTGATGCAACAGCACTGCCCACTACATTCTGAAAAGAAACCAACTAAATTCTTGGATTATTGAATCTGCTTGTTTGTACTAGTTTATATATACCCTAAGAAGCCCTAAGTATTTAATAAACGTATACCTTTGATCCTGTTCCAAAACTGAGATGATGCATTCCCTTTGAACTTGAAAGTCATTATTTTCAAGTTTGTATTGGAAAAGTTGAAGTCAGATTTCTGACTCGTAAAGTCAGAGGAACCTCATCAACTCCAGCATGGCCACCCTGTACTTAAAAAGCTGAGATGACTGCAGTGAGGTACTTTTGGTTAGTGTTTCTCTCTATTGTGTCAGGTTAGGTTCAAATTATATTCTATAAGTCATCATTTTCACATGAATATTTCATGATTGGTTAAAAAAAATGATTGAAATAGGAAGATTTGATAGTATTGCGTTGAAGAGAGATGTAAGAAGGTATTGCAGTTCGTTCAAAGAAAAGATGGGGACAAAAGAAAATGTAAAGTGAGGCTACCATCCAGAAACAGAGGAAGAATATGTGTGTAAATATGTGTGCATATGTTGTTTTTTGCACAGTAAATAGGCATTTTGGCCTCTTTACTTTGCTGTAATCTAATTATTTGTCTGAGAGCTTCTGATCTGCGTCATCCCCCACCTCCATGGTTTGTTATGAACACACGGGCACACACACGCGTCTGATCATTGGCCACCTACGGTGCCAACCTGAGAGTTAAAGTTACTTCAGAGCTTCTCACCACCAACAGATGGATCTTGCAGTTAGGGCCTCTAGGCTGCTACTTTCATCTTTGTCTTTCATCCACTACTCAACCAATCACAGAAAACACACTCACAGAAACACACACACTCGTGGTGCAGAATCGAAAAATCGCCATTCATCCAAGAGCACTCTTGCAGATTCAGCCGACTTGCCCAAGGTATAAATAATACATTGGATCTGAAATATTAAGGCTCTCTGCTGCTTTCAATCTTGTCTGACCGTCTGACTATCTGTCTGTCTTATTTTCTCTAAAAAACAAAAGGAAAAAAAAGGATTGTTTATCTTGACAGACTGAATCGACATTCCCCCACCCCACTTTGTGGATGTTTTTTTGAATATAGGAAGAAAGTGGCTCTGCAAAAATAAATTATATAATAATTTACCTTACAGGCCACATTTGAAGTGGATCAAAACCTTTAATCAAAGTTGTCCTAAGACAAGACCAAAATTGAACCGCTTCAAATGTTGACTCCTGGGCACCGAATAGCTACAAAGAAACTCTTCGGTCTTCTAAAGCTGAAGCGCAGCTTTACATGAGTAAGTGGATGAAAGAAAACATTTCCAGGTCTCAGTTTAATCTAAAATACACACTAAAATTGCCCCTAATAGACAATATAAGCTGGTGAAGTAAGAAGTCTCAAAATGTTCACGTTGAGGACTACTATGACCCTAAAACTGAAATATAACATGGATTGATAGATTGTATTTATATCCTGCCAGAATGTCTGCAGTTTTAGTGTTTGAAATGTTATGATTGTAATGATAATCGGCGCTCCGTACCACTGCTGCTCCCGCTGAAACCAGCAGGCAACACTTATGATGCTTCCAGGCACGAAACCTGTTCATTTAATACTTAGCAACGCAGCAGGGGGGAGAAATGTGACTGTTCAGACAAGCCTTTCATTAAATATCATTAAATTAAAGCTAGTCAACATTCAGAATAATTTTGCCAAATGGGATATTTAGGAAAATCTAGACAGAAGAGCTAGAATGCTGCTCCTGTTCATTCATTCTTAACTTTTCATCCAAACTGCTCGCGGAGCTGCAGGATTGTTTCCTTTCATCCTTTTTTTTTTTAAATTGTTTGCATGCTGGAGTCAGTGCCCTGACGTCGCACAGAAACTTTCATTTATCTTTTGAGGATTATTTCCACTAGATGAACTAGCAGGTCATGAGCTGTACCCACGGTGAGATTTTGGATCGGTTCAGACAGACCTCTTTAGTCCCAGATTAGTGGGTTCTGCCCTCTTTCCGGAGAGGATATTAGTACTACAGGCCCACCAGAGACATTTTGAGACAATATTGGCTTATTTTGAATTTCATGCCAGCAACACATCTCAATAAAGTTGGAATAAGGTGATGTTTACCGTTGCGTTGCATCCCTTCTTCTCGTAACAGCTGTCTCCCGTCCCTGGAGTTTTAGGAAAGGAATGTTGTCCCATTCTTGTTTGGTGAAGATTCTAGATGCTCAACAGTCCTGGGTTTTTCATTTCATGATGTACCAAATGTATTCTTTTGATGAAAGATCTAGACATTTTTTTTTTTAATTTTACACAGTATCCCAAGTGTTTTGGAGCTGGGGTCGTACTTTGTCCTGAACATTTCCTCTGTGAACGTCTGTCTTTTTCTTCTTCTTCTTGAATGGACAGAACAGGTCCGTGACTGGTAAAACTGGTGTTCACTCTACAAGAGAGCTTCATTTGAAGCCCCCTTTCACTAACTTCTAAAACACTACCTCCTTTCCAGAGATACAGTAGTTACTTTAAACGAAAAAAACCCACCTATATCTGAGAAAATAAAGTCTACAAAGCTTTCTAAATAAACATGATTTAAATGGAAGAGGTCATCAGATCTTTACTCAAGTTAAAGCACCATAACAGCATTATTATAAATGTGTTAATCTACTACTACTACTTCTATTTGATGTTTACCCCAGTTTTATGAACAAAATGGACACAAAATAAATATGTTTGTTAACGTTTGGATTTTTTTCTCTTTTACTGCTGTTTGATTTTTGGTGACATATTGTATTTTTTCACCATTTATCAAATATGACAACATACATAAGAACACAACTAATCGGTGGAACTGTGGGTCTCTCATGGAGTTTAATTGAAAAGCACATTTTTTATCAATAGCTGATATCACCACATGTGGATCACTTAAGCAAAATGTTAAGCTTTGCAGTACAAAGCAACATTCACCTAAGCCACTTAAAACTTTATAGCGTGATCCCTATACTAAAGATTCCCTGGAGATCCCTTCATTCCCCTCCAGTCTCGAGTTGTGAGTTTACATTGAATCTTTTGTTGAGTTTAATTTCCCCACTTTGAAATGGAGTGGCGATTGACTGGCAGGTGAACACAACGATGAAGTTAGTAACTAAAGTTAGTTTCTGATTTACACTCTGGACCATTCAACTGCATTTTGGAGCGTATTAGGCCTCAGACCAGATCTAGCTCAGAAATCAAAATGCTTCTTTCTTTCAAACTTTTATTAAGTTAACTTTTAGAGAGCAAAGAATATCTAAAATAAACCTAGTGATTTGTAAAGCCTTTATTCTATTTGTGAAAATGTAAAATAAGGCCATTTCACTGGTTCCATGATGAAAGGTATTTTGTAAAACCAGATTTTTAATGAAAAACAATCAGATTTTCTGTATAACCATTAATGATTTATCAGTAATTTTATATTTAAAATCTATGTCTGTATTACAGCAGTAGCCTACAGCGGTTGTGTTGGTTGGTGTTCTTGTTATACACACACACACACACACACACACACACACACACACACACACACACACACACACACACACACACACACACACACACACACACACATTGAGGCCCAATTTCGATGTGTATGGTGAGATATATACTGACAAGAACAATGAAGGCTTGAAAAGCTTGGAGGAATATATATATATATATATATATATATATATATATATATATATATATATATATATATATATATATATATATATATATATATATATATATATATATATATATATATATAATTCTTATTTTGGAAACTGCGTTTATTAAATGTTAATTACTGAGAAGTTCTGGTTTTAGGTTATTAAGCTTCGTGCTTGAGTTTAAGAGCATTTCAGATAAGTGTAAATGTTTCAAAAACCTGAATTGATCAGTGAGTAACTGGACATGAGTTTGCTTGGCTCTTCAGGGAAACCCAACAATTCTGTTTAATGCAGCTCTAGTACCCATCTCAGTTTAGTACTTGTCTCAAATGTCTTTATGCCCCCCCCCCCCCCCCCCCCCCCCCACTCACCTAGCAAGTCCTACTTTAAGCCCCCATCAAAACTACAGCTGAGAAAAAAAAAAACTCACTGTTTCACACAGTACAGTGACGTGGGATAAAGGTGTGACAAGATGTAAAAAAAACTATCTTTGAATGGGACTTCAGAGGCAGTGTGACATATCTGGGCTGAGAGACAGCTGGGACAGACCATCATACAGAGAACATGTATTGTGATCAGATGAAACAGTATTCTAGATCATCTTTCCTTTTTTTGGAAGAAATGGACACTGTGTTCTGGCCAAAAGACAAAACAGACCATCCACCAGCAACGGGCCCAAAAGCCAGGCTTTGTGATGATGCAGAGTTGTATCAGTGTCCTTGGCAAAAGTCATTTTCACTTCTGTGATGACAGCATTAATGTAGAAAAGTACACTGGGATTTCAGAGTAGCATGTGCTGCCTTCAAGACCACATCTGTCCAGGGACATGCACGCATTTTATACAAGACAATGCAAAACCACATTGTGCACACATTAACAAGGAAGAACAGAGGAAGAAGAGGGTCCTGGACTGACCTGTCCGCACTCCTGACCTGTCCCCAGCAGAGAATGTGGAGATTGTATTCGAATTAAAAAAAATAAAAAAAATACAAGGATAGTGATCCCAGAGTGCTGCACACTTTCAGGCAGGTTTGCCAAAAGAATGGGACAAAGTGTTGTGAGGCAGAATGGAAACATGAAAAGGTGATAAAAGCTTTTCCTTCCAAACCTCTTTTTGATTGTATTGCAGACTGGAAATGCAATAATGGACGTATCTTAGTTAGTTAATTAAATTAAACTAAAATATCTTGGGTTAATATCTTGGTTAATACCAAGTGTGGTAGAACCCAAGAGCCATACATATATATGCATTTTAATAGTGCAACAGAGAGGTTTTTTTTTTACGTGGACATGGCTTTGTGTGAGTGTGTTCCCTTCACCGGCCCTCTTGAGAGTCTAGCCATATTTTATTAATCCCTAGAGATAAAAAAAAAAGAAATAAAATAAAAAATTCTGCAGAAGAGGACTAAGATCACTGTGTGGGACGTGAAAGACTAGGAAAAAGTGGGATGTGAAAGAGTGAAAGACAAGGGCTGCGAGACCACCGGCCCCCCAACCCCATCGCGCCCCCATCCAAGTAACAGCGCTACAGAGGGCTCTCCAACCCAGCAGACCTCTGCCCCGCACGGCCCGGCAGCAGCAACACCAAATTTGCCGAGGCCCCAGGCGATCCCTGCCTAATACTGAGCCAGTCTCAAATAGTGGGGACCTGCACCAGACAGCCCAGGTACCCGGAGGTCCCACCAAGTCCTGCCAGCAGATGGCCAAAATGTCCCCCAACCCGCCCTGCTACCCTGCAGGTCTGCCGTCAACCAGGGCACCGAGACGGTGGCGGACACCCCACAGCTGCCCCAGCGCCAAGAAGTAAAATCTCAGAGAAAAATGGAAGAACCATTGCTTTTTTTTTTTTTACTGCTTACTTTGATCAATTGTGTTACATTTTCAAGTCCAAATACCACACTCACATTGCTGAACTTCACACAGGTATTACTTAAAGCATCAAGACAAAAAGGTGTGAGTGTATTTTTAGCTAAAGATGAAAGAAAATGTGCTTTCATTTCATGATAGAACTGAGGCGAACTTAATTGCATGTCTCCAGGTCGGTTCTTTCATGTATTGGGGCCATCGGCATAAAGCTGAACCTTTTTCAGCTGCCCAGAGTCTTGAATCAGCAGCATCGTGCTGTTATTTTTAGAGTCAGTCACAATGAATGTCCCCATTTCAGGAAAACTTCAGAAAACTTTATCTTAATGACACCGTCCTCTAATATGCTGAGTGACAACAAGCGTCACGCTCTCATTCATTTTTTAAATGTTGAAAATGTTGATAGAAATGTCTACATAAAGCATCTCACCTGCTGAACAAGAGTTAATGGACATGTAGATACATGGACAGAGCTTTTCTGTTTTCAAACTTAATATAGGAAATCCTGAAGAAGCTTCTTTGTTTTTTTAGCTTCATATTGCCATGTGAAAAGGTAATTACAGCATCTATATTTTAAGGTTTTACATATCAGGGCATTAAGAAATATAATCTCTCCTTGTTTGTGGGTCTTCCACCCCTCAGTTTTGTCTTGTCGTAGTAACTTAGACGAATACTTTGCAGGGTTGAGATCAGGGAAATGACTTTGCAGCGGTAGATTATTTCACTTCTTTAACCCCGCACTGTGACACATCAGTTTTGCAAGCATTTTTTCTGAATGTGAGCAGAGTTCATTTTGCTACTTCTGTCAGGAGATCATCAATAAACACCAGTTTCACCGGCACCTATATAACCACAACACTGCGTCCACCATGTCTGACGCATGGTGTGGTCTGCTTTGGTTCATGAGCTGCTCCCTTCCTTCTCCGTACTCTCCTCGTCCCATAATTCGGATACAAGTTTATCGTGGTTTGATCTGTCTAAAGAAAGTCTTGAGCTTTCCTGCTCTTTAATGTTACCAGACATTTACATTCACGACGGTGTGTTTTGATTGCAGATTTTAACAAAGATAAACCAGACTTCCCCAGGGTGTCCTTGACTTCTGATGATGTTGGGAAGCGCTTTTTCCCCACCAGGGAAGGGATTCTGCAACCATGCGTAGATGATTATTGGATGCCACGGAGCTCACCAGTGTTGTACCAAAAAATCTTCCACTGTTGACTTGACCACAATTAAATTAATTAAAGTTGTTACTCTCCTAATAGTCAAGTGTTCTTTTTCGAGCTTAATCGTGTCCTCCTTCATTCGGTTTGTGATCTCCTTGGACTTCATACTCGTAGCTCCAGTTAAACAGCTGCCAAATACCTACTCAATACTTGATATCAACTCCAGAGCTTTTATCCGCTTCATTTATTTTGAAGTAACAGGGGAATGAACTGCACCTGGCTAATCAACTTCTTTTCGGTTAACTTTTGATCCTCTGAAAGTTGAGGTATTTTGCTAAACTGGCTGTAAAATTGAAATAGTAAATGTTTTTATGAAATCTCCTGAAGGTGAGAGTCTACACTTTGATCACACCTTTATTGAGTTTATTTAATATCTATTGTGATGGTTTACAAAAGAAAAAAAAAACATAATAATTCTGTTATTGGCCAAATACTTTTGAACTTAATGGTATTTTTCTCTCTCCCTTTCTCCCTCTGTTTTTAAATTAATTTTGTCATGATGTGTAAAGCTTAGAATTGAAAGATGGTGAGATTTTCCTTTTCTTCCCCCCTCATGCGACTGTTTTTAAATCTCCGATGACATGAAAAACAATTCCTGCAGAGAAACCGCCGTGGTATCCTTGCTGCTTTGGCACGGCTTCCTGGTTTGATAGCTTCGGAGACCATCTCCCTGAATTGTTCTGATAAAATGGAGCTGATTATGTGGAGCCATGCCTGGCTGCAACAAGCGCTTAATTAAATCAGTTTGCGAGTGGATCAATTGAAAAGCCCTCTATGGTGATAAGTGTTTGCGGAGAGCTGCGGCCCACTGTGCAAGCTAATATCCCAATAACCTCACATCAATGCCAAAGGAAACTGGGAATCACGGGAGAATGGTCTGAAATGGCAACGCTTTTTTACTTTTGGGGTTTAAATATTCATTCTTGTTATGAAACAAAAGTCTAATGTTCAATCATTCTTAGCAGGGCTTGAAGAAGCCCTGATATATATTCACATTTCTGGCAAAAATGCTAAATGAAAGAAATCTGTAATTTTGAACTTTGGTACTTTCCTCTGACGTGACACTTCCTTCCAAACTGTTGCGCGGTAAAAGTGGATCAGAAACCTTTGTTTCTGAATGGCAGAAGTCTCAACCGGAAGTGTTCCTCCTGAGGCCGTCAAGAGCGCAGCGGAAAGGTCGGAGAGCAGACCAGACGTGGAATATTTAGCATGTGGAGTCAATCAGTCATGCGGAGAGTTTGCATCTTTCTCAAACCTGAACGTGAAAACGTGGTAGGTCTGCACTGACTCTACATGATACTCGTAATAGTCATAAATAAATGCAGTTTAGAAATTCTGCCTGACATTAAAACCTTGTTGGAGAAAATGCAGCTGGGATCAGGTCACGACAGACGCTACAGATTCACTCCCTCCAGCCGCACCGAAAAGTTTCTGCAACAGCGTAAGTTTGACTTTTTGATGACTTATCTCCTGTGGCTATCTCCTCCACAGGAAAAGTAACTATTCTCATTATCTCTTCCTGGCAGCTCTTTTTTTAATATACATATGTATAGATTTAATTTCTGTCAGGAAAGCTGTGAAAACTGGTAGTTCAAGAGATCTGGTACTGTTACTGTAAAAGATGTAATGCTCTTGAGGTTTCTTTTTTCCTTCTTCATCCTTTTGATTTCTTTTTGCTCTCCTGCCAGTATAATTTATAGACTTCTTAAGCAGGTTTCACAGTATAACAGATTAAAGGAAGAATGTGGCATTGCTTTAACTCACTCCTGACGGCATTTGTATGAGTCCAGTGTTTATGTGAGTCCAGAGTCAGGAATTATTTACATAAATCCAGTCAGCTTCAAAAAGGCAAAGTTACACACGGAAGCACCTTTACTCTCATATTTTTCCACACCCTGCTGCTCCTTTCTCCAGCACTAACTCCAACCTCACCTGACTCCCTGCACTCGGTTAAGCACCTGTTAACTGATCCCTCCTTCGTTCACTTCTGGTGCAGGCAGGCCAGAGTTTACATTAAAATGAGTTCTTCTGCTGATTTGATCTTTGTCAGGAAGAGCATCCAATGCGAAACTAGAGTTGTGCCAGAGTGGGAATCCAATGTGAAAAAAATGATGCCAAATCAGTATGCAGAGCACAGCAATCTGCTTCTAACTCTTGGCTGTCTTGTCATAAATATATCAATACGGATCCATTTCAATGGAAACTGAGGCCATGAACTCTCCTTCTTTTGCATGTGTTGATAATTTGTGCAACATCCGTAGTGAATTTGTTAGGACTAATAACAAGATAACAGGAACCAGAGAGAGAGGTCTTTTGTTCACAAAGTTAGAAAAGCCTTGCTTTGTCTGTGGCGACCCTTTCCACACTGTCCCTTTAATAGAATGAGATTTTGAATCTTCCCAGAGGCTTCAAATTGCAATTTACTTTAATGTAGCTCCATCACCGCCTGTGGTAACAATAATAGCCATTTTGATGCAAACATAAGTTCTGTTCTGCCTCAGAACTGCTTCAATTCACATTGTTTTGGTCCCTAATCAACGATTAAGCTCTTTAACATCGAATAATAGGCGTAGGGTTGTGTTAACTCACAAATGTTGCTTTAAATGGACTTTTTCTCCACGTTGCCATCACAAACCCTTCAGCCATATTAATGGGCCCAAAGAGTTAATAAATGAAGACGTATTTTTATTACTTAACATGACAAGCTCGGGATGGAAGCAAGCTTATGTCAGCTGAGACTTGACAGCCCCGGGGCGAGGGAGCTACACAGCAGACACAGTCTCCAGTCAGGCGGTGTTGTATTTGTAAGGATTTGGTCAGGTTAGTCTCTACCAAACAACAACATTTGATGCTTTTTGTTGTATTTACATTACATCTGGTGGAGCTGGCCGACGCTTCTGACAGTTTGGCTGTGATCGGAAAGCAGAATGAAAACACATTCATTGGTCGAAAATAATCCGCTGATCCTAAGACATCATTAGTAGATGTAAATTACACTGAATTTGTGTTAAATGAATACCAGCAGCAATACTGTTTGAGGAGTGAGGATTCTTGATTTGCTTGGAAGCCTAGAAGATTTAACGGTAGGGTAAGCTGCGCCACGGATCCGTTGACCAGTTTGTTTTCCTTTTTTCTTCAGTATACTTGCAAGATGGGTCGCTAGCGGACATTTAGAAGATATTCACTGGATAAAAGTGACAAGAAAATGATTCTAGAATAGAAATTGTGTTGAATCGTTCATCCTGTTTTTAATATTCACCATGAGTTTAGCAGCTCAGCAGTAAATGGTCATCTGATGTTTCTATTTTTGAGGAACTGTCCCAGTTTTTGGTGGCCTGTACCTGTAAATATCTGTTTTTATCTGTAACACAACAGACCACCAAATTAATACTTCACACGAAAAAAGAGTATGTAGAAGAGCCAATCATTACCATGGTCACTAACGGTCTTGAGTTACCTATGACAAAAGCAGATGTTGCTTGGAAGCTTGGTTAAAGCTGCATAAAGACAGTAGTGTGCAGCAGAACATTCTGCAGGCTTCAAGATCTTTGGGGTGATTGGCAGAGGAGATGAAGATTTACATCAAAAAGGTTTTGTTGGTGGTGGAATGGCCTCATCCAGCCCGGAGAAAACAAAAAAACAACCCATAAAACAGTTTGTAAACAAAGAACTGTCCCAAACAGGTGGAGGAGCAACAGAGACCTCAGCAGTGTGACTTCTTCTCCCACACGTTCTCCCTCAATTAGGATGTAAGGAACTGAGAGCGTCTCACATTAAAGTGGCTTTCAAGAAGTGGAGGGGTTGGCCGCAGTCATTCATTGTGTGGACTAACCGTAAAAACCTAGCGTATTTGCAGACTGCATATGATTCAAATCCCACCAGGCTCACCGGGCTTTATCCCTCGGTCGTTTAAATTTAAGTATCGCTCATCGTCCTTGTTCTTGCAGTGTCAAACCTGATGCTTTTTCTTGCCTCTGCTACCCTGACAGATGTTCCTGAGACCATTCCCCTGCCCTTTTGTTTTGTTGTTGTTTTGTTTGTGGGCAACATCACTTCTGGGGACTGAGCCAGCTATTATCAGCCTCTTTCTTCTGAAAGTGAACTCTGGTGTTGGTTGAAATTAAAAAAATATGCACACACGGACACACACTTCCACCAAAGAGAGAAAAGCCAATGGTCACTCAAAGCATGTGCAATCTGCAAAAGGAATAATAAATAATAATTCACTGAAAAGTTGTTCTGGGCGCTTTGGTTAACAATGGTATTATCAGTCTCCTCTATTTGTCGCTGTCACTGTGGTTACAGGAACATTAAGCTGCTTTGAGATGGCATTGTCGCATTTACCGTGAGCCACAATTTGAAAGTAATGTCTTGATTTTGGAGGACTCAACTGCTAAAACTGAATCTTGAAAAAGCCAGACTGGATTTTATCAAAATGCATGTCGACGAGACACAAAGTTTCTGGGAGAAAAAACCTTTGGACAAATAGGACAAAAACAAAGCATTGAAAGAGACGGCTGTAGCTGAAACATGGAGGAGTAAAAAGTAAAAACTGTATGTAAGAGCAGAGAAATTAAATGAACAAATGCATGCAATTATTCAAAGACATGTTCACGTTAGTAAAGATGTACTATATCAGGAAAGAAGCTCTGTGAGGATGTTTTCAACTGTGTAGTGACTAGATTTAAATGGTTGTTTCCACTCCAACTTCACCACATTTTAATTTATGAAGCATAATTAGCATCGCCCTAGACCGGTCACCCAGAGGAAGGAGAAACAACAGGAAGTACCTGGCTGCAGAAAAAAGCCGACAGTTACTCAGATCTGCTCTGCTTAACGCAACTGAGGAGCCCAATGTAGTCTTTTACTGTGTTGTAATTTAATGTTATAGTAATACTGTGGTTGTACATACTAAATACGCTCTTAAACTGGAATTTGAATTAAGTGTATTTGAATATTGTTTAAGATTGGATTCCTTAGAGGGTCATAGGGTCAGTCACAAGTCTTGACTTTTAAAATGTGCAGCACTGAATAGTTTTTTGGTGCAGGTTTATAGTTAGCTGGAGGTGAAGAGACCATCATTCAGGTGACTAAACAAATAAACCCAAACACATTGTAAGAAACCACTGAGCTTGCATTAGGAATAACATTTCCAGGGTTTTTAAACATATATGTTCAGGGCCACAGGGACTTTCTCATAGTCTGATAACAACAAGAAAAGTTTTACACTTTCAGTTTGGTTTAGTATACTTCTCTTGAGCAAACAGAAAACGCTGCTGTGGTTTCCCGCCAAGTTATGGTTGATTAGAGCAGTAAAAACAGAGATGGGGTGACATCCCACTGATTTCTCTGTCAGCTCCACTAGTTAGCTGTGTATCCTGGAGCTCATGCTGACATCAGACTGCAAGCTCAATAACTAACATCTTCAGCTTTTTTTTAATATGTTCCCTTTGCTGTCAGTCATAGTGCATGATGAGTGCATGCTTTTATAAGGGTGCTATATGCACTAAATCATCAGGAGAGGATGCATGGAAGATGTCTTTTTTTTTGTTCTTCAATTAATACGAAGCAGAACAAATACCGAAGCTATTAAACCTCATTAACTCTCGCAGTCTTGTTGACCTGCTCTAATGACTGTCATTCAGCAACACAGCTCAGGTTCAAGAGGTCCTCGAGCACGAGCCCAACACTTCATTAGTAATGTATCAGTCTCCTTATCTCACTTTTTCCTTCATTGCAAATTGGAAGATGTGGCTCACTTTTAGATTCATCTTCTAAGTAGCTCCTACTTGATGTTTATGCATGCAAACTCCTGTGTGAATTATTAGCTATTCTCAAAATTCAGTATTCAATAAATTCAGTTAAGGAGAAATCTGCATATTTTCCCATTTCAGGCCTGAAGCTGAAATATCACTAAAAAGATTCCGGAGATGTGCTAAGGCACTCTTAGAAAAAGTCGTGATAGTTGTTTTTACATATGCACAACCTTTTTTTTTTTTTCTCCAGGGTCCTGGAGGGAACTTTGTTTTGTGTGTACAAAGTTCTTCCCAGAATCAGTGAAGTCATTTGTGGAGTTTTATTTCTACAATTAGTCACGGGAATTAATGAAACTGAGCGTCCCAGTTGTGTTTAAGTAACTTGCAATTTGTTATGTTTTACTCACTGCAGACACATTAAAGAAGAAGCAGCCATGAATATATATATATATATATATATATATATATATATATATATATATATATATATATATATATATATATATATATATATATATATATATATATATATATATATATATATATATCTGTATTCCTCTTTCTCAATTATGTCCTGGTTTCTTTTGAGGAAGAGGAGGTGCTTAGTGTATTTGTGAGAAGTCATATTATCCTGTAAATGTTTATTATATGAAGGAAATAACTGCTTATATAAAGGAAATAACTGCCAGGTGAGACAAGTCTGAAATAATCTCATAACTGAGCGTTAACATGTTAAAGTTAAAAGTTCAATTAATGAGTTCAGAGTGGTTTATGAGGAAGTGTTTAAGCATGAATAACATCAACACACATCCTTCTACCACACACAACATTCCGTGGTTGTCCACTGAGACTTTTTAGAGTTATTTTGTCTGCATTAGAGCAGCTGAGCTGATAAATGAACGACTGCCGGAGGTTTCACCCTGATATCGCTCATCTTATGCAAAGCTTTGCAAGTAGTCAAACGCTTAAGTTAATTTACGTATCTCCTAGCATGCCTAAATGCAGTCAATAAGCTGAATCCTGCAAATACATTTGTTTCTCATGACACTCTTATTATTAAATGATCCCTTAAAACAATAAGTTGGCAAAGATGAAAAGTTCAGTTGCGTATTACAAAGAAAAACTACAGAAAGACATGAATGTACACATTCTAACACACAACCTCCTTTGGCCATATTAGAAGATCTAGCACTGAAAAAATGTGTTGAGAACGGTTAAATATCCTTCCTATATGAAATATTGGTTAAAAATCATAACGTTTCTACTTTGCATAAGAGAAATGGATACAGGCAAAAGGATATCTCGGAGGAAGTGATATTTGCTCACGGGCTCAACGTCTAACAATAAATATCCATCTTAGACTGAGCCAGTAAACCTGGATCATGAGAACATATGTTAGTGCAGTTAGACTGAATAAGATGAATTTAAATATTCCTGATATCGGCGTCAAATGCAGTCCAGTAAAAGGCACCTTACTTCACTGCTTGAGGAATTACCCGGAGATAGAAAACTCTACAATGAAGCTATGCTTTGTCAAAATATACTGTGATGTGAATTGTGAAAACAAATTCAATAAACATGTATTTAATTTTTCAAAAAAGGCAAGAATTTATAGAGGCTGCGAAAGACAAATAGATCACTGTAGTTCACCGGCTTCCGGTTAGGTACAGGATTGATTTTAAGATTCTTTTATTTGATTTATAAGTCTTCGAATGGACTCGCCCCAGATTATTTATCTGACATTGTTATGGTGCATCAACCCTCCAGAGCCCTCAGGTCAGCTTACCAGAGGGTCCTGGACGTTCCTCAATCCCTCATGAAGACCAGAGCAGATCGACCTTTACAGTTGTCGCTGTAGAACACATTGCTCCTCTCTGAGCGGTCTGCGAATAGTCGCTTCTCAAGACCAATTTGTTCACTTTTGTCTCAGAATTCTGTGATTAAAGTCAGAATTCTGACTTTTTTCTCAGAATTGTAATTTTTATTTTCTTCAGTGACCATAATACTCTTCCGCACAGTTGAGATTCCTTTCAATTAAATTTTATTTATATAGCGTCTATTACAACAGAAGTTGTCTCTAGGTGCTTTCCAGAGACCCAGAACACGACCCCTAAACAATTATTACGTAAACAACCGCAGGTAAAAACTTCCCTAGTGGGAGAAAAACCTTAAGACAAAAGTGGCAAAACTGCCCTTTAAGAGGAAAGAAACCTGGATCAGGACTTGAGAGAAAAGAGACACAGACACACCATCAAAGGTACAAACGACAAGATAAATAAGTATAATTATCCGTCAGCAGCAGAACTTCCATGTATATAATTCTGACAATTTTACTGCTAAAGAAGCTCATAAAGACGTCTCTACTGAGACCGGCTCTTCAGCTGCAGGTTGAAGGCAGGTTGAGGGATTTCTGGATGAAGTCTCTTGCTTTTTAAAACTAAACACGGGCAGCCGGCTCCATCCTCCTTCCAGAGCTTCCCGAGAAAACACACACCCCATCAGGAACTATTGTTTTGATGATTGTCCGTGTAAAGCAGAGTTATTATAGATAATGAAAACTAAGACTAACACAGAAACATAATCACAAAAAATAATCCCATTAACTGAAAGAAAAAAACCCTTTAAAGATTTTTACAACACTAAAACTAAATAAAAACTAAAAATGAACAATGGAAAACTAACTGAAACAAAATTAACTAAGTATTAGCTTTTTTTTTTGTTTGTTGCTTCATTTTTCTGATTAATTTTTTCTTTAAATTATTAATTATTACTTAAAATAAAAATAAAAAGGGCTTTTGTTCTGTAAGGTATTGTTGATAGGCTTCTTAAAGTCGATTCCTAAAAAATGACTAAAACAAAAATAAAACTAATCAATTTTTCAAAACTAAAGCTACTGATGTGCTTGTTAAACTAACCAAAACGGAACTGAAATAATAAGGAAAACAATTTAAAAATTAAAAACTATTATAACTGGTGCAAGGCTGCACTTCTTCATCTACTGTGGCAGTTTTACATCTTCCTCTTTTTTCTTTATTGTTTGCTTTTGTCACTTTGTTAAGATGAAAATAATTCTTTAGTTGTTTTTTTTTGGGGGGGGGGGGTGGGGTGGGTTGACACCTTGTAAATGTATAACTTCAATTTGTGTATTTTGATACTCTCTTTCTTTTAGAAAACTCCTGTGTTTGTCCAAACCATTTTCTGTAAAAAAGAAATTGTAAAAATAATAATAAATTCTGTTCACTTCCCTGTTCTTTGGCGTTTTGAATTTGGGTCAGCTTCCTGAAATCCTTAACAATATTTAATGCTGCGTGAACTGATCCTGTCTACTGTCTCTGTAAAGAGATGACTTGTGGTGTGAATTATAAATCAGTGTTTATGAATAAAAAGTGGCAGTGCCTCTTCCATGGATGTATCTCTACCTGCAGCATTCCCCCTTTAGGTTTGTCTGTTCATCCGTGTGCATGTCTCTGTATAAGTTTCAAAAGTAGAGGTCGACTGATTGATTTGCTTTACCTACCTTTGTTCGAAAAGAACTCAAATTTCATAATGCTGATAGAAAAGGAAAAATAAATGCCGAAACTACAGCAATAAGGCAGCGCTGGTAGTCCAAGAGTGGCCTCGGTAGAGCAGTATTAGCTCTCCCTCGGTGCTGTTAAAATGAAAAACATGTCAAAACTGCTGAAAAACTAAGACATAAATCCTTTGTTTTTGGTTCTCAGTAGTCTCCTGAGCTTCATTAGTAAATGCAGTGCGTGCGATGCAAACTTGCCTTTATTGTAGTGTTTTAGTTCTTAACTGTAGTGATGTTAGTTGGAAATTATTTTCTTGTATTCAGTTAGATGAAGCTTTCACAGCTAAATCTTTTCTATGTATATCTCTAGGCGCCCATCAACATCGCTGTTATGTAGGCTGAAATAAACACAAGAAAGTTGAGCTTCAAAAAAAGTATGAGCACTGAGTGAAGGCTTTGGCAAAACCTGACTATATACCTGTGAGCAGCAGTAAGAATCACTGTAGGCTGTTTGATAACATGGATCCCATTTCTCACACCTGACAGCACCATTAGTGAAGATCCATTGAAACAGCGCAAAACACTTCTTTCGTGTTAAACTATCAGTTTCAATTTTATATGAAGGAATATTTGATGACTTTCAGGAAGCGCCATCTTGGCTGCTTCTTGTAACAAGTGTGCGTTGCTTTATGGGATTGTGTCATGAACAATGATGAAATTACCTCAGAGCTTTAGTGGACATCATGGCCAAGACGAATGAGAGCAGTGATGGGTGTTGAGGGTCCATCAGCTCCTCCCATCTGCTTTTCAGCCCCTCCGGAGCTAAAAATAACTAAACTTGTTTTATGCTGCCTTTACTGCTGCTAACAACTCGATAAATGCAAGTTGATTTCATTAATTTATTTACTAATTTGTTTCTTTTGCAGTTCAGGTCTAAATGCCTGACTTTCAAAAATGTGTTCATTCACGCGTTGTAAGACTGATATAATAACTGATAATTCCAGGACCTCCCTCCATACAATTCACTTTGACATCAGCATTTAACGTTATGTATGTACGTGATGTAAGTACGTGATGTAAGTACATGATGTATGTACGTGATGTAAGTACGTGATGTATGTACGTGATGTATGTACGTGATGTATGTAGTGATGTAAGTACATGATGTATGTATGTGATGAATGTACGTGATGTATGTACGTGATGTAAGTACGTGATGTAAGTACGTGATGTATGTAGTGACGTATGTACGTGATGTATGTACGTGATGTATGTACGTGATGTAAGTACGTGATGTAAGTACATGATTTAAGTACGTGATGTATGTACGTGATGTATGTACGTGATGTATGTACGTGATGTAAGTACGTGATGTAAGTACGTGATGTAAGTACGTGATGTATGTACGTGATGAATGTACGTGATGTATGTACATGATGTAAGTACGTGATGTAAGTACGTGATGTATGTAGTGACGTATGTACGTGATGTAAGTACGTGATGTATGTATGTGATGTAAGTACGTGATGTATGTACGTGATGTATGTACGTGATGTATGTAGTAATGTATGTACGTGATGTATGTATGTGATGTATGTACGTGATGTAAGTACATGATGTATGTACGTGATGTAGGTATGTGATGTATGTACATGATGTAAGTACGTGATGTATTTTCCTGATGTATGTACGTAATGTATGTACGTGATGTATGTACGTGATGTATGTACATGATGTAAGTACGTGATGTAAGTACGTGATGTATGTAGTGACGTATGTACGTGATGTAAGTACGTGATGTATGTATGTGATGTAAGTACGTGATGTATGTACGTGATGTATGTACGTGATGTATGTAGTAATGTATGTACGTGATGTATGTATGTGATGTATGTACGTGATGTAAGTACATGATGTATGTACGTGATGTAAGTACGTGATGTAAGTACGTGATGTATGTAGTGATGTATGTATGTGATGTAAGTACGTGATGTAAGTACGTGATGTATTTTCCTGATGTATGTACGTAATGTATGTACGTGATGTATGTACGTGATGTAAGTACGTGATGTATGTACCTGATGTATGTACGTAATGTATGTATGTGATGTATGTACGTGATGTAAGTACGTGATGTATGTACGTGATGTATGTACGTGATGTAAGTACATGATGTATGTATGTGATGAATGTACGTGATGTATGTACGTGATGTAAGTACGTGATGTAAGTACGTGATGTATGTAGTGACGTATGTACGTGATGTATGTACGTGATGTATGTACGTGATGTTAGTACGTGATGTAAGTACATGATTTAAGTACGTGATGTATGTACGTGATGTATGTACGTGATGTATGTATGTGATGTAAGTACGTGATGTAAGTACGTAATGTATGTACGTGATGTATGTACGTGATGTAAGTACGTGATGTATGTACCTGATGTATGTAAGTAATGTATGTATGTGATGTATGTACGTGATGTAAGTACGTGATGTATGTACGTGATGTATGTACGTGATGTAAGTACGTGATGTATGTACGTGATGTATGTAGTGATGTATGTACGTGATGTATGTAGTGATGTATGTACGTGATGTAAGTATGTGATATATGTCATGATGTTTGTACGTGATGTAAGTACGTGATGTATGTATGTGATGTATGTAGTGATGTAAGTATGTGATGTATGTCGTGATGTTTGTACGTGATGTATGTACGTGATGTATGTACGTGATGTATGTATGTGATGTATGGACGTGATGTAAGTACGTGATATATGTCGTGATGTTTGTACGTGATGTATGTACGTGATGTATGTACGTGATGTATGTACGTGATGTATGTAGTGATGTAAGTACGTGATATATGTTGTGATGTTTGTACGTGATGTATGTAGTGATGTATGTACGTGATGTATGTACGTGATGTATGTACGTGATATATGTAGTGATGTAAGTACGTGATATATGTTGTGATGTTTGTACGTGATGTATGTACGTGATGTATGTACGTGATGTATGTACGTGATGTATGTAGTGATGTAAGTACGTGATATATGTCGTGATGTTTGTACGTGATGTATGTACGTGATGTAAGTACGTGATGTAAGTACGTGATGTATGTAGTGATGTATGTATGTGATGTATGTACATGATGTAAGTACGTGATGTATTTTCCTGATGTATGTACGTAATGTATGTACGTGATGTATGTACGTGATGTAAGTACGTGATGTATGTACCTGATGTATGTACGTAATGTATGTATGTGATGTATGTACGTGATGTAAGTACGTGATGTATGTACGTGATGTATGTACGTGATGTAAGTACATGATGTATGTATGTGATGAATGTACGTGATGTATGTACGTGATGTAAGTACGTGATGTAAGTACGTGATGTATGTAGTGACGTATGTACGTGATGTATGTACGTGATGTATGTACGTGATGTTAGTACGTGATGTAAGTACATGATTTAAGTACGTGATGTATGTACGTGATGTATGTACGTGATGTATGTACGTGATGTAAGTACGTGATGTAAGTACGTAATGTATGTACGTGATGTATGTACGTGATGTAAGTACGTGATGTATGTACCTGATGTATGTACGTAATGTATGTATGTGATGTATGTACGTGATGTAAGTACGTGATGTATGTACGTGATGTATGTACGTGATGTAAGTACGTGATGTATGTACGTGATGTATGTAGTGATGTATGTACGTGATGTATGTAGTGATGTATGTACGTGATGTAAGTATGTGATATATGTCATGATGTTTGTACGTGATGTAAGTACGTGATGTATGTATGTGATGTATGTAGTGATGTAAGTATGTGATGTATGTCGTGATGTTTGTACATGATGTAAGTACGTGATGTATTTTCCTGATGTATGTACGTAATGTATGTACGTGATGTATGTACGTGATGTAAGTACATGATGTATGTACCTGATGTATGTACGTAATGTATGTATGTGATGTATGTACGTAATGTATGTACGTAATGTATGTACGTGATGTATGTCGTGATGTTTGTACATGATCTAAGTAGGTAATGTATGTACTTGATGTATGTACGTGATGTATGTACGTGATGTATGTACGTGATGTATGTAATGATGTAAGTACGTGATATATGTCGTGATGTATGTAGTGATGTATGTACGTGATGTAAGTACGTGATGTTTGTACGTGATGTATGTACGTGATGTAAGTACGTGATGTATGTACGTGATGTAAGTATGTGATGTATGTACGTGATGTATGTACGTGATGTATGTACGTGATGCATGTACGTCATGTAAGTACATGATGTATGTACGTGTTGTATGCAGTGATGTATGTATGTGATGTATGTACGTGATGTATGTACGTAATGTAAGTACGTGATGTAAGTATGTGATGTAAGTACGTGATGTATGTAGTGATGTATGTATGTGATGTAAGTACATGATGTAAGTACGTGATGTAAGTACGTGATGTATGTAGTGATGTATGTATGTGATGTAAGTACATGATGTAAGTACGTGATGTATGTAGTGATGTATGTACGTGATGTATGTAGTGATGTATGTATGTGATGTATGTAGTGATGTATGTAGTAATGTATGTAGTGATGTATGTACGTGATGTATGTACGTGATGTAAGTACGTCATGTATGTACGTGATGTATGTAGTGATGTATGTATGTGATGTAAGTACATGATGTAAGTACGTGATGTATGTAGTGATGTATGTATGTGATGTATGTAGTGATGTATGTATGTGATGTATGTAGTGATGTATGTAGTGATGTATGTAGTGATGTATGTACGTGATGTATGTAGTGATGTATGTAGTGATGTATGTAGTGATGTATGTACGTGATGTATGTACGTGATGTAAGTACGTCATGTATGTACGTGATGTATGTAGTGATGTATGTATGTGATGTAAGTACATGATGTAAGTACGTGATGTATGTATGTGATGTATGTAGTGATGTAAGTATGTGATGTATGTCGTGATGTTTGTACGTGATGTATGGACATGATGTATGTACGTGATGTAAGTATGTGATGTATGTACGTGTTGTATGCAGTGATGTATGTATGTGATGTATGTACGTGATGTATGTAGTGATGTATGTACGTGATGTATGTAGTGATGTATGTATGTGATGTATGTAGTGATGTATGTAGTGATGTAGTTAGTGATGTATGTACGTGATGTATGTACGTGATGTAAGTACGTCATGTATGTACGTGATGTATGTAGTGATGTATGTATGTGATGTAAGTACATGATGTAAGTACGTGATGTATGTAGTGATGTATGTATGTGATGTATGTAGTGATGTATGTATGTGATGTATGTAGAGATGTATGTAGTGATGTATGTAGTGATGTATGTACGTGATGTATGTAGTGATGTATGTACGTGATGTAAGTATGTGATATATGTCATGATGTTTGTACGTGATGTAAGTACGTGATGTATGTATGTGATGTATGTAGTGATGTAAGTATGTGATGTATGTCGTGATGTTTGTACGTGATGTATGGACATGATGTATGTACGTGATGTAAGTATGTGATGTATGTACGTGTTGTATGCAGTGATGTATGTATGTGATGTATGTACGTGATGTATGTAGTGATGTATGTACGTGATGTATGTAGTGATGTATGTACGTGATGTATGTAGTGATGTATGTAGTGATGTATGTACGTGATGTATGTAGTGATGTATGTACGTGATGTATGTAGTGATGTATGTATGTGATGTATGTAGTGATGTATGTAGTGATGTATGTACGTGATGTATGTACGTGATGTAAGTACGTCATGTATGTAGTGATGTATGTATGTGATGTAAGTACATGATGTAAGTACGTGATGTATGTAGTGATGTATGTATGTGATGTATGTAGTGATGTATGTAGTGATGTATGTAGTGATGTATGTAGTGATGTAAGTACGTGATGTAAGTACGTGATGTATGTATGTGATGTATGTAGTGATGTAAGTATGTGATGTATGTCGTGATGTTTGTACGTGATGTATGTACGTGATGTATGTACGTGATGTATGTACGTGATGTATGTACGTGATGTATGTAGTGATGTATGTATGTGATGTAAGTACGTGATGTATGTACGTAATGTATGTAGTGATGTTTGTATGTGATGTAAGTACGTGATGTATGTACGTGATGTATGTAGTGATGTAAGTACGTGATATATGTCGTGATGTTTGTACGTGATGTATGTACGTGATGTATGTATGTGATGTATGGACGTGATGTAAGTACGTGATATATGTCGTGATGTTTGTACGTGATGTATGTACGTGATGTATGTACGTGATGTATGTACGTGATGTATGTAGTGATGTAAGTACGTGATATATGTTGTGATGTTTGTACGTGATGTATGTAGTGATGTATGTACGTGATGTATGTACGTGATATATGTAGTGATGTAAGTACGTGATGTATGTTGTGATGTTTGTACGTGATGTATGTACGTGATGTATGTACGTGATGTATGTACGTGATGTATGTACGTGATGTAAGTACGTGATGTAAGTACGTGATGTATGTAGTGATGTATGTATGTGATGTAAGTACGTGATGTAAGTACGTGATGTATGTACGTGATGTATGTAGTGATGTAAGTACGTGATGTAAGTACGTGATGTATGTAGTGATGTATGTACGTGATGTATGTACGTGATGTATGTACGTGATGTATGTACGTGATGTATGTACGTGATGTATGTACGTGATGTATGTACGTGATGTAAGTATGTGATGTATGTAGTGATGTATGCCGCCTAAAGTAAAAAACAGATTGTGGAAGCATACAATTTACTATTATCCTGCAAAATGGAATACATTCTTTTATATTCTCATAAATTCTCAAGACACAGCTTTAGCTTTTACCCTCTGCTGCTTTGTTACAAAAACTTCTTATTATTTCGGTGTCTCTTCCCATTTTTCTTCCTGTAGCAGTATTGCACAAGAAAGGTTTATTCCACTAGAGATTGTTAGAGACAGAAAGCTGGCTTTCATGCCTGTCTCACCATGAATGCGTGTATAAATTTGTCTCTGTGTAGTGATCCTATGGAGGGAGCAGGGCAATTTTAGTTTATGAATGTGCAACAGTGTGTGCATGTCATCGCTCATCTTTCTCCTCACAAAAGCTGCGGTCTGCTTACCTGCTCCCGCCCTCTGTCCATTCATCCTCGTCTCCAGTCCTGGCTTGATGCGCTGCCTGCTCTGGATGTAATGTGACTAGCGGCACAGCAGTGGCCGTCCTCGCCTTTCGCCTATTGTGACTCGGGCCTTTGTGCTGTACAGTATTGCTGTCGTCACCGCTTTTTCTCAAGCGTTGTACTGACAGACTGTGAGACAAGTCTTGCAGTCCTCTCTTTAGCGGTTGCCAAATCATCTCTACACCCTGTGACAACCTAGAGCATAAACAGACTTTCTGAAATAAAATGCTTTGGGGCAGAGCACCCATCCACATGCTCTCCGAGCTCCTCTTTTCTCTGTACTCCAAACAATAAAATTTTCACTTTCTCTGAGCTCAGTTATGCCTGTACAGCAAAGCTTCTAGCCTTACGAGTTACTGGTGCTATCATCAATTGCTAAATCCTTCTTTAATTGCTTAATTAAAGGCATTTCTTACTGAATAATTTTAAATATGCGCATGCATTGTGCCATTTCACCTATCTTAAGTGGGAGGGTTTATTATTTTTCAATCCTCAGCTTCGTTTTTTTTTTTTCTCACTACAGCATCATCCATGCGTAAAATTGCTTCTGACAGGAGCTCTCTCTTTGGCTATGAGTAGATTCCTCCAATCACGAAGTTGACTACTCCAGCTTCAGCTTAAATCTAAATGTGCATCAAATTACAGATGTGACAGCTGATCTCTAACATGGAACCATTTCGTCCTTTGGATTGTCTGATAAACTTGAGAACGCAAGTCACACGAGCTCATTGACACTGTTAGTGTCGAGTGTTGTGATCAGTGCCAGTATTATATAACGGAACTGATCACAGCGTGTAATATCATGTGATCGTAAAGCCATTATAACGTACCGTGACAGAGTGTATGAGTATGTGAACGCCTGTTAAATAGCTTCCAAGAAGGCGTTTCATGAAGCTATTGCTGTCTCTTTTCCTTGTGAGAAATGCAACAGAATTAAATGTGAGCCTTAAAAACCATTTTAAGAATCTACTACTATTTATATACCAATTTGTGAGTTTATAACTGCAGGAGAGTTATGCTAGTCCATTAACTGTCCTTAAAAATGCTTTTAGCTCTGTTTTTCCCATATTTTATTTGCTCAGAGGACCTTACAGCCCTGCATCGCCTTAAATGTGATGTTACAAGCAAAACTGATGTGGATCTTTACTCTGCAGTCCTGAATGTAAATGTGTGTGTCGATATGTGCATAATGCGTTACTCACTTAAGTTAACGCATCCTGTCTGTGTTTTTAATGGTGTCCATCCACCTCACCTTTGCTCTCTGTGCAGTTTAGACCACTGTGTTACATTTACGTACTTCAGTGTTTTCTTTTCCTTTTTTTTTATTTTTCTGGTTTGAATCTGATTCAAAGAAAATTTTTCGACAGAATGAACTCTGCTTACTGCCAATGCCGAGAGGTAGGCTTTTGCACACATTTCTGTGATTCAAGGTGAACATTTTAAGGTAGTCTTTGAAGGGGTTTTTTTTTTTTTTTTTTTTTACTTTTCCCTTCAATTTTTATAGTATAAAGAAAAAAAAAGTATTGTATTACAATGAAGCTTGATTCCCACAGAGACACGAAAGCAGAATTCAGACACTCAAAGCCCTGCAGAAATGTGGGCCTTTATAATGAACATGTTTCACTAACAAAAAGCTCAAACAAATCTGTTGACTGTCTCTTCTATAGCTTCATTCACTCCAAATCTGTGTTTGGAGAGGAAGATAACCAAGTTATTTCACCAACAAATATCAATGGTGTTCTTTCTTCACCTGAAAAACATTAGTGGTTCGTCCCAAAGCTTCAAAAATCTATAGCAGTTTTGTATTTTTTATTCCAACGTGACTACATGAATAAAAAACAGTTTTGGAGCAGACTCTTAAAAGCTCTAATGGAAAAATCGGACAGTGACTGATGTCTACTCCTTTTCATTGGCCTTCGAATACTGACTATGGCCTTTGTCTGACCACTTATCATAGACTGAGACTTCTCTATTCATTCGCAAGGTAGCCATGACAACCTGAATCATGTCAGGTCAAGTGGATGCTGATTTTGATGACTAAATGCATACTGGTATTCTGGTAAAGTAATTGTCTGATAAAGTTCATTATGTCACACATCTGAAGACTGGCTTTGCAGCCCAGTTTTGGAAGATCTGATAGCTGATATATGCAGAGGGGGCCCTAGGAACAAATTCACAGTGCCCCTCCAATATAACCGTATATCAGCTCAAAGCGGTGCTTCTCAGCTTTCAGAGTTATGGTATTTCAAAGAATTTGTGTCGTTTTTTGGTTACGACAGCATTTAAGTGAAACTACTATGAATTTAAAAAGGGCAAACAAATTTACAGCAGAAAAAAAGCTTCTCAGAGTCCAGATCTGAATCGGAGTCTGCCAGCTGGTGACCCCGGCGATACACCATTGGTGCCACAACCAATTCAATTCAATTCAATTTTATTTATATAGTGTATATTACAACACAAGTTGTCTCTAGGCGCTTTCCAGAGACCCAGAACATGACCCCCGAGCAATTATTACATAAACAGCGGCAGGTAAAAACTCCCCTAGTGGAAGAAAAACCTTAAGCCAAACAGTGGCAAGGAAAAACTCCCCTTTAAGAGGGAAGAAACCTTGAGCAGGACCTGGGTCATGAGGGGGGACCCTCCTGCTGAAGGCCAACCGGGTAGAGCAAGAAATAAGAAAGAATAGAGACATAGAGACACCGTCAAAGGTACAAGGTAGGATACATTAGTAACTGTCCTTGGTAGTCCAATTAGACTTCTGAGTATATGGGTGATATATGGATAGACGGTGATCCACGGGGATGAGGACTGCAGGTCGGGATGTCAGCAAACATCCAACAGACATCCACACAGACAGGTGAAGGCAGACACTGGGATGGTCAGAGGTGGAACTGCAGGTCAGCAAGCAGCTCCTGAGGCTCTGGTCCGCAGGACATGCAAAGAAGAGGAAAAGAAGGGCCAGACAAGCACAAAAAACTACCAGAACAATGGACCACAATTAAGTTTATGGGATACTGTTAATAAATGAGGGTTGAGGTGAAGAAGAGACAGAGAAGACAAAGAGAAACAGAGAAGGTGAAAGGCACCACTCAGTGGATCATGTTGGTGCCCCCCTGCAGCAGAGGCCTATAGCAGAATATCTACACCGAAGCTGTTTAAGATGAGCTGCTCTAATCTGGTCCTGCAGCTGCAGCTTTGACTACTGGCCCTGACACATTAAGGTACTAAATATACACTCACTATATGCTTTATTAAACAGAAATGTTTTAAGTTTAGTTTTAAAGGTGGAGGTGGTATCAGCCTCCTTCACCCAAACTGGAAGTTGGTTCCAGAGTGATGGTGCCTGATAACAGAAAGCCCGTCCTCCAAATCTACATTTGGATCCTCTAGGAACTATGAGTAAACCTGCACCCTGAGAACGGAGAGCTCTATTAGGAACGTACGGTACTATCAGGTCTTGCAAATAAATGCAAGTAATTAAATTTTGAATTGGATTCTAAATTTTACGGGGAGCCAATGGAGGGAAGCTAAAACTGGAGAGACGTGGTGTCTCTTGTTGATTCCTGTCAGCACTCGCGCTGCTGCATTTTGGATCAGCTGGAGGCTGTTCAGAGAATTACTTGGACATCCAGCCAACAACACGTTACAGTAATCTAGTCTAGAAGATACAAACGCATGAATTAGTTTTTCGGCATCACTCTGCGAGAGGATGCTCCGATATTACGCCGGCAATATTACGGAGGTGGAAAAACGCAGTTTTACAAACCTGATTAATATGCTGTTTAAATGACAAATCCTGATTGAATATTACGCCAAGGTTTCGCACAGTTTTACTGGAGGCCATCGCAAGACCATCTAATCCCTTCCTAAGCTGTTTGGGACCACAAACAACAACCTCTGTTTTATCAGAATTTAGTAGCAAAAGATTTCTGGACATCCAGTCCTTGATGTCCTTAAGACACATCTGAAGTTTGTCTAATGGTTCTGTTTCATCTGGCTTCATAGACAGATACAGCTGCGTATCATCAGCATAACAATGAAACTTAATGCCATGTTTCCGGATAATACTTCCCAAGGGCTGCATGTATAAACTGAACAGGATTGGCCCTAGCACTGAACCCTGTGGGACACCATAGCAGACCCTTGTCTGTACGGACGAAACCTCATGAACATGAACAAACTGGAATCTATTAGACAGATATGATTTAAACCAATCTAGAGCTGTCCCTTTAATCCCAACAACATACTCTAGCCTCGCAGTAAAATGCTGTGATCTATAGTATCAAAAGCAGCGCTGAGGTCCAGCAGAACCAGTATGGACACTAACCCATTATCTGAGGCCATAAGAAGGTCATTCGAGACTTGAACCAGTGCTGTTTCTGTGCTATGATGCATTCTGAACCCTGACTGAAAAATTTCAAATAGATCATTTCTATACAAATGGTCACACAGCTGGCTTGCAACTACCCTTTCCAGAATTTTAGAGATAAATGGAAGGTTGGAAATCGGTCTATAGTTAGCTAAAATGTCTGGGTCAAGAGAGGGTTTTTTAAGTAATGGTTTGAATACTGCGACTTTAAAAGCCTGTGGCACATATCCTAAGACTAGGGACAAGTTGATCTGTTTCAGTATTGTCCAATAAGAGGGAAAACATTTTTAAGTAGTCGAGTTGGGATGGGGTCTAACAGACACGTGGATGATTTAGATCCATTGACAACTGAGGTCGGCTCAGAGAGATCAACAGGAACAAAACAGTCTAGAGTCAGGTCAGAGCATAAGGGAGTCGCCGAGGTTGAAGAAATGCCCACAGCCACTGCCGGGAGGGCCTGGCCGATTTCCTCTCTAATTCTGACAATTTTATTGCTAAAGAAGCTCATAAAGTCTTCACTACTGAGAGCTGCAGGGATGCACGGCTCAACAAAGTTGTGGCTCTTTGTCAGCCTGGCTACAGTGCTGAACAGAAAACGTGGGTTATTTTTATTATCCTCTATTAACACTGAATTATAGGCTGTTCTAGCTTTGCGAAGCACTTTTTTATACACTATTAGACTATCTTTCCATGCATAATAAATATCTACAGACCTACTAGAGTACCACTTTCTTTCCATTTTACGCACTTTCTGTTTTAACATACGAATATGTGAGTTAAACCAGGGAGTTAAGCTCCTATGGTTAGAGACCCTCTTTCTCAAAGGAGCAACTACATCTAAAGCTGAGTGCAACACATCTGCAGTGCTACCGACAAGGAAATCAACGTCTGCAGAGGTAGAACCGAGGTCACAGCCCCCAACTGCTTCACTATGTTCCACTGTAAGAAGATGAAGAGCAATGGCCTCCCTAAATTTAATGATAGCTTTATCGGATAGACACCTGCTAAAGTAATTCCTCCTATTAGGCTTAACGTTGACAATGTTGAATTGAAACGTTATTAAATAGTGGTCGGACAGGAGGGAGTTTACATGTGACACTAACAGATTATCAAGTTCTACACCGTAGACGAGGACCAGATCAAGAGTATGATTAAGACAATGCGTCGGTTCGTTAACTTTTTGTAAAATCCCCATCGATTCTAGAAGAGAATCAAAAGCCAACTTAAGACTATTATTGTCAACATCCATATGAATGTTAAAGTCGCCCACTATGATGACTTTATCTGTACTGATCAATAAACTAGATAAGAAATCAGAGAACTCAGACAGAAACTCCAGATAAGCTCCAGCAGGAGGCCGGTAAACTATCACCAACAAGACTGGCTTCCGTGATTTCCAGCTCAGCAGTTTTAAGCTAAGCGTGAGGCTTTCAAACGTATTATAATCGCATTTAGGTTTGGATTTTATTGTAAGACTGGAGTCGTAGATCGCCGCTACTCCTCCACCTCGACCTGTGATTCGAGGAATATGATAATTAAAGTAACCGGACGGCGTTGATTCATTTAAACTAACAAACTCTTCCTCTTGGAGCCACGTTTCTGTTAAGCAGAAAAGGTCACTCCGGGTCTCAGTAATTAGATCGTTTACTAATAGAGACTTGGAGCTTAAAGATCGTATATTTAGTAATCCGCATCTAATTGTTTGGTCTTTAGTTCGCACTAAATGCGTATTTGTTTTTATTTTTACGAGGTTATTTTGGTTAACGCCTCTATTACGTCGCGCTTGGTGAACATTTGGAGGACGGGGAATCGATACTAAATCTATTTTACTTGGCACCTCGTTAGAATCTCCAATTACATCATTTACTTCTACCTTTTTATTGGCAGGCGATAGTCCTCGAGAAGCAGCAGAGAAGCGTGTAAGACTGCAGCTCTGCACCCCGGCCTGGACCCTGGATTGTCAGGGGAGGATCTAATAATATCAGCCAGATTTCTAGAGATAAGAGCTGCACCATCCCGGGTGGGATGAATGCCATCTCTTCTAAGCAGACCAGGCTTTCCCCAAAACGTCTTCCAATTGTCAATAAAGGCCACGTCGTTTTCTCAACACCACCGAGACAACCAGCGACGGAGCGACAACATGCGACTAAACATGTCATCACCGGTCAGATTGAGGAGGGGACCAGAGAAAACTACGGAGTCCGACATGGTTTTGGCGTAGTTACACACCGAGACAATATTAATTTTAGTGACCTCCGACTGGCGTAGCCGGGTGTCTTTAGCGCCGACATGGATACCAGTGTAAAGCTGGATATTTTAAACATGGGGGCCAATGAAAACAGACTCACTTTTCTGAGCCAGCCCCTAAAACTCAACTCCAACAGAGCTGCCATACCAGTTGTCATTATTCCTTTCAATGAGACACAGAAGACTTCAGAATAAAACACCATGAGCACTCTGACTCATACATTGACATTACATTGAGCTGTGGAGGCTGTGGGTAAAACAATTCAGAAGATTTTAGAAAAGATTTGAACCACATATGAGGAGAGGCTCAATTAAGAAATATAAAAAAACTCATTTTATTGGACACCACTCACCCTTTTTACATGTATAATTCTAGAAAGACATGTCTTTGAACCAGCAGACTACTGTACAATTTTCTGATCTTGAAACCTTTGGATAACCTCACATATCCTGCCGAGGAAGCAGCGCTTAGAAGATCCCTACTTTTGAAATGCTCTTGGTGACACCTAATGACCAAGCACAATCTCTGTAAAACCAGACCACAGCTGTTCTGCGCCCTTTGAGACCCAAGTTTAAATTGTCATTCAAGGAACTGCACATTTTCCAACTTCCAACTTGTATGACCTTAACTCGGTGTCCTGAACCCTCTAATATGAAACTTTTGACAGTGAATGCAAAATAGAAATACTGTATATCATGTGGGGAGGAACAGTTGTTTTGTTTGCCTGCAGACAAACATGTGCTCTCTTCATGATGCAGAATGCCACAAGATGTTTCTTTGTGGTTTTGCACAATGTGGTTTTGCATTGTGTCACTGCCCCAATTTCATGACTCGCTGCACAGACACCCCGTCCAAACAGCAGTAGAAGCTGATCCAAATAAAACTGCATGATTACCCAATCCATCACACTGAGACCTTCGTCTTGTCAAATACTGACCCTGAGCATCAACATTTTCATGGTGGAGGGCATTGATCCAAGTCTGCATTTTTCCAGATGATGATTTTTATTGATCAACTAAGCCTGCATTTTGAAGTTAGGGTTGGTGGCAACAGATCGCTTAATTATTGATTTTACTTTAAAAGGTCCATCGTTTTAAAAACCGTGATTCTCGCAACTGATTTTGATGTAAAAGTTGTGTTTTTCACCATAAATTCATCAAGTTATTATGTGAGGTTACAAATAAAAAGTTAGAGTTACTATTTACAAACTGTTTATAAACAAACACATCATAGAGAACAAAAGTGTGTTTATACCACCTTTCTTTATAGAGTCCATATTACTGAGTCAGAAGACTATATCCTGTAACAATAACACACCATCCATCCATTTTCTACACCCGTTTTAATCCTCTGCAGGATCACGGGGGTCTTCCGGAGCCTATCCCGGCTCATTGCAGGTGAGAGGCAGGGGTCCACACTGGACAGGTCGCCAGTCTATCACAGGGTCACATACAGAGACAAACAACCGTGCACGCTCACATTCAGACCTACAGGCAATCAAGCTATCATGCATGTTTTTGGAGTGTGGGAGGACGGGGAGAAGGTGCAAACCCCACACAGAGAGTCCTGCCAGGCAACAGTGCTAACCACTAAGCCACCGTGCTTAGCAGCGTTTTATTCAAATTTAATATATATAGATGATAGTTCTGGAGTACTTCCTAAGTAGAGTATGGTGTTGGAGTACAAACGGAGGCGGCATGTGGTTTTGGTGCATCATCTTGTCTCCAACAAATGATACTGTGAGCAGATTCTTTGTGAATGTCGAGTCAAGCCTCTAAAGTGTAGCATCTGAAACGCACACTGCCTGGAGGTCCAGCTGACCTGTCCCTCATTTGCATGATGGTATTCAGCCTAATGAATTTCATTCTGAATGTGTCACAACTGGCTAAGCTCATGCGGATCCCACTGGCTTTTCCCTCACTGCTCCTTACACTCTCCCTGCAGACAAAGCGTCTCATCAAAACTCCTCATGGTTTCTTTGAAATGGCGAGTGGCACTACATTTTCTTTTCTCCTTTGCGCTATCATTATCTTTATCTCACGCACACACAAATGTATGAATGTTTTCCCTCCTCCATCATCATTCTCAGTCAGAATCGTGGCATTTCTCTGTTTAGTTCCCAAGGCTCTGTCACTGGCAGCCGTTGTAGAAGACTCACTAACTCACGTTGAGTTCTTTATAAAACGTACTCTGTTGTGCCATCTGTTATCTTTATTGCAGTAAAACCCTTCTTTTTGTCTTGTTGTTGTTGTTGACTAGGCCAGATACATATTTAGGGCAGTGCAGTAGTTGATTAAAATCAGTTACGTATCAATGTTTTTGATGAATGAGAATAAAAACCGAGAGAGTGAAGGCTCAAAAATCAATTGAGAGGCGACGATCTGAGGATCTTTAAGATTCTATTCCTCACATTATTATTTCCACTTCTTGATTATTTCATTTCAGTTTAACTGCTACTTAATTTTTCCCACAATACCAAAAAAAAAAAAAAGAAGAAAAAACCAACCTAATACTTCCTACATCTAATTTGACTTACATTTTTGCAGACAATGTGGTTTTGCATTGTCACTGAAAAATGCATGGACATTCCTAGCAGAGATGTCATCTTGAAGGCAGCATATGTTGCTCTAAAATCTCAGGGCACTTGTCTGCATTGATGCTGTCATCGCAGCAGTAACGATTTCCTTTGTGACGCGAGCTGATGCATCATGCAACATTCCATCGTAAAGTCTGGGTTTCGGTGTTGCTATTGATAACCGTCTGGATGGTCCTTCTAGTCTTTGGTTAGATGCACCGGGCACCAGAAGAGGTTTCATTATGTGATGGTCCATTGCAGATCTCTGAGCCCAGACACATCAGTGCTGCCTATGGACAAGGTTAAAGCTGGAATTGCCAACTTCCAAAAAAATTCAGTACCTGGCTAGAAAATACAAACGCTTACAACATTCGTGCCCCTTCCTAACCAAAGCAAAAATTAGATGATTACAAGTCAGGAAGAAATGCTTCTAATTGCACATCCACAATTGAAAACCTTCCAAGTCCAGCAGCTCCCTCCACTGCTCAAACGCCACTCCAATATACATCCGATTTATCTGATTTATCTTGGCTAATGTTAATTTCTGTCTTCTTGTTTTGCTTCTCTGCAACAGTCTTCTTCTGCTTTGTGTGCGGTTGTTGTTTGCCCACCTCCAATAAACCTCTTACAACCGCTTCACATCTAGTTTTTCTCAAGCGGTGGCATACAAACATGAAGTTCATGTTTACATGAAGCACCGGGCTGGAGGGGAGGGGCGTGAGGGTTGGCCGGAGCCTGTGCAACTCTGATTTACATTTGGCAAACTCCTGGCTATGATTGGAGGAGCTGCAAAAGAAGTGGTGGAAACTTGTAAACTGCATTGGCGAGCTGCAGGTAATGCCCACAAAGCTGATTTGTTAAATTACCTGGTTTATGTAAAATTATCAGAAATAGTGGCCATGTCAGCAAACATGAAAAAAAAAAACAAAAATAAACTTACCAGCGGCAACTTTGAACATCTGAAAGTTTAGAGATCATGTGTGTCCAGCTTAGGTTGTATCCTTGTCCTTTATGTGCTGAAATTCCTCCAGATTCCCTGAATTCACTTCCGTTTTTTTTCCCCGTTGAGGAACAATGTTTTTTTTGTTAATAAAGCAGAAATGCTCTGCCCACCTTTGCACCTCAATCACTCGTTTATGGGGACTGCTTTTGTATCAAATCATCTTTACAATTATCTGTGGACCTTTTACCTATTTTGGAATAAAATCATTATATTCTACTTAACGAAATGTACAAAACACTGAACAGCTTTTGTACCATTGCGAGCCTAAATGAAAAAAATAAAACTGATCGAAAAAAAGGAAATATTTTAAGTCTGCTCAGTTTGCAAGGACTTAAAGATAATAAACCCCTTAGTTCATGTTATTTAAGCACCTTATTTATCAAACAGATTGGAGACAAGGAGCAAATTCAGTAACCTGGTGTGTTTACTGACTGTTACTATACCAGGTTACTGACTGTTTAGACACACTGTGTATAATAAATAATGTAATCTTTTAAATAAGATGTGCTTTTATTCCTTACAACATACACATTTAACAACACCCCGAGGGCACCCCCAACCCACCCCGGGGTCTGAATAAAGATGTGAACGTGTATGTATCAGTGTGTAGTTGGATGTTAATGTCTGTCTGGATGGGAATTTACAACTCTAAAATGTGTCATTAAAATAATATTAGATGACTTGCTGCATTACTATATTTGTGTACATGTTTTATTTTAATAAATTCATTCTCAGAAAACCGGATGAATATAAAATGTAATTATGAAATATTGGAGAGGGGTATGATTAAATACGTTTTACTTCATCCTACCCCTTTTCAGACATGTTAAACAGTATTTATCTGTTATGTGCCTTGCTATGCGTGTACACGTGTATATATAGATAGGTGTGTGTACATTGGGCAGAGATTTATTCTATAGATTTATTATTTTGTATACATTCATATAAAACAGATTCATTTATTTATATAGATTTACAGGGGTTCTATGTATTTAATATTTGTGTGTATGCATATGTGTATGCATACACACTTGGTATTTCTCAAGCTTCTCGTGTTCCTTTCGCCTGATGTTACCATCACTTGGTATTGCCACATCCACCACCACGGCTTTCCTCTGCCCTTTGTCTACCACCACGATGTCTGGTTGGTTTGCCATCACCATCCTGTCTGTCTGTCTGCTCAATGGCTAGTCTCCCTGAGAGAGGAGCACAGCAACCTCCCTGAGCAGAAACCAGTCACCATCACAGTGGCAGACATCCAAGAAAGAGTCTCAGGTATGAAAAACTGGACAGCACCAGGCCCAGACATGATCCAGGCCTACTGGCTAAAGAAACTCACAGCACTCCATGAGCGCCTGGCAGCACAAATGAACCAGCTGCTAAGAGATGGGACTCACCCAGAATGGCTAACCGAAGGGCGAACGATCCTGATCCTGAAGGATCCCACAAAGGGTGCAGCCCCATCTAACTACCGACCAATAACCTGCCTCTCCACAACATGGAAGCTCCTGTCAGGCATCATTGCGGCTAAGATAAGCAGGCACATGGAGCAATACATGAGCAAAGCACAGAAGGGCATAGGCAGAGATACCAGAGGAGCCAAACACCAACTCCTGGTTGACAGAACAGTCGCCCAAGACTGCAAGTCCTGAAATACCAACCTGTGCATGACCTTTATAAAACATATTGTGAAAGTATTAATACTCTTTCTTTGCTTTACAGTGCATACTAAATTCAGAAGGATGCAGAGGAATCTAATTTCCGATGATTTCTCTCCAACAACATCAATTCCTAGTTGTTTTGTTTGTTTTTAATTTTAGATTTCAACTTAAAATAGCCAACTACCATAGATAATGGTATTTGAAAGATTGTATAATTTCATGAGAAGGATGTGGCATGAATCTACATGACAATAACCCTTAACTATCGGCTGGAGCTTGAGCATATTTCTTCATTTTAGCATGACTCACAAGCATACGTTTATGAAAAAGCCATTGTTATACAAAGACTCTGTCATCAATCGTTGACGAACATTACATGTTCTCTTGGCAATTACCTATGATTGCGATGAACCTGGACACTTATCCCAGTGCAAAGTTGCCTTGACAACCTGCAAATGTTAGTTATTATCTCATTTTGACCTGACTGTAATGAAAAAGAGAGGTGAGAGATTTGATTACAGCACTTCCAGGAACCTGTGAGAACGCTAACGTCGCTGACAAGCCTACACGTTGCAGAGCTCTCCCACAGTCACGACTACCACACACAAAAGTCAATTCAACAGCAAAAGCATACTGTACAGTTACAGTTTAATACTGATGCAAGAAAGGAGACAAGAATGTAAAAGTCTCCAAGGGTCTCCAATGGCTATTAGAAGAAAAAAGAAAGTAAATTATAACCTTTACGCTTGTATCTAGGGAGATGGTATGAAATCATAAAATGGCTTTGTACTAGACTAATCACATGGTCAAGAAAAAAAAAACTCAAGTGTAAAACTGTGCATGTCAGCATAAAAGTCTAATCCTAACGCAGGCAGGGTCTTCTGAGACAATTTCAGATTATGGCAGGTTTCATATCTGGGTATCACTGATGCTCTCAGCAGTTATTTCTTTTTAAGAGTTTGGGGCTTTAGCAGCCTTTGTTGATAGTAATCAGGCAGAGAAAGAAGGGAAGACAAACGTCAAGCGGACCACAAGGCTCTGCAGATTGCTGTGCCTGCTTATGCCAGCTACCTGCCACATGAGCTGTACGGCACACTGTTCTGAGCAGTTTTGATCACCCGTGACCGAGCTTTCCAGTGTGGATGCTTCCTGTAACCAGAACGTGGCTCGGGATTTTAGCTTTACTCCAATTCGTAAAAAAAAAAAGGGCTAGGCGCTTTTCAGGCTGTTATAGGAGCCGAAAATATTCACCAGGTCCACCTCAGCTACGCTCATGTAGACTGAGGCATCTATGGTCCTGTCTACACCAGGTATTACAATCCACCCGGAGTGAGCATCCCTCACTCGGACTTCAGACTTACACCACAGCCGATCATAACACTGTGCCGGGAGGGTTGCTGAACCCGCAGCACTTAAGCGTAATGTGCAAACAAACAATGCACAAACCCACAACAGGCGTGTCGGTCAAGTCAAGAGGACACTGTGGTACACAAAATGCACTTTCCTTACAACACACAAACAGTTGCTTCTCTGACAAAACAGGAGAACAAAGCAGCCCAGCCAGGATACCTCTGCCTGCCTAAATGCACTAAGCGCTGCCCCACTGCAACATGTGCAACAGCTATAGGGAGGGGGAGAAAAACAGGAGCTAGGCTGGTACAAGAGGATTGACACAGAAATGGGATATGTGGGAAATTGAAAGGAAAAGATGAGCAACGACGAGGAAATCAAAGCAACACAGAAGAGTCCATGATATTGTGATTATGTGTTGTAATGGGTCCCACTTTCATATGTGTGGTGGTAGTTGATTAGTACATTCTTCAGTACACAGAAGACATCAGTTATGTGGCCTAAGACGCGTTGTGTCTCCATTTCTTGCGGCCCAGACCATCTCTCAGTACGTTTTGAGTGATCGGATCTCAATGCACCCTCAAATAAACACATTTACATTTACATTCGTATTCAATGCTGCTAACTTGTAATCATCTCACTTGGGATGGGTTTTAAACTGTTAAACAGTTGCATCATGACATTTGTTTGTACACTTTCCTCTAAACTCAACACGCTGACGTGATTCTTTGCCATTTCCATTGTTGATCTGCTTGCAGCATGAAGCCTCATAATCACAGCGACAGAGGTGTTGTCTGCAAAGTTCACTATAGTTTCTTAAAGCATGGAGCCATAATTATTCTTGTGGGCTTACTCTGGACTTTTTTGATAAAATAATAATTAAACATGTAATGAAAAAAATATTTTCTTTTAGGAATTTTCATGGTGTCATTCCGCCCTGAAAAGTGTCATCCAAGTCTCCTGGAGTGAAACGGAGTTCCAGCTGAAATCCCAGTTGTGGAAAAACACATTATGTTTTAAAAACACTTCAGCTGCTTCTGTAGAAAATGAAAATGAAAGTCTGGAGGGGGTGGACAACGACTGGTGATTACTAGAACTGTAGTGGACGAAGCCGCTCCAACATCTTGACCAATCAGTCTGAAATGTCGAGCTGTGCTTTGCTTTTGGTCTGCAATCACCTGAAGAATATCACAGGACCTGTTAATAGGTCACGCAATTCCAGTAAAAGGCCATGCTTGTGTTATTTTCTTTGGAGGAATTATTTATTTATTTATTATAACATAAATTCTATTCTAAATTAAGTTTTTTTTCTGAACATTGATTAGGATTCACAATTCATTACTTTCACATTGCTGCGATCTGTTTGAAGAGACTGAAAGCAATCATTCCTCCTTGCTACCTATTGGGTAGTCCATTCAAGTGTTACCTCCACATACTGAGAGAGAGAAAATGTGCAATTACCCGCACATCATCTCAATGGAAGTGAAAATTGGTAGTGCTGAAGTTGAAGGCAATCCAGTCTTCATCTTGTCGGAAACTCAGAGGGAGCATATGTCGCAACAATGAGACAGACAATCAATCAAAAGGCAGAAACAAAAGCGAGATAAAGAAGAAAGCTTCTCTGATGAAGAAAATCCCACATGATATGAAAAGAAATTAAAAGCAAAGCAATGCTTAATTCAATTCTAAAACACCAAGAGGATGGAGTAAGCGCTCAAAAAACTGACATAACATGGCTGTGATCTGCTGCAATCAAATGCTTTATCCTGGCGATTACTTCTTATTGGTTTCTGTTATATCTGTAATATGTTTTCAAAACGTATACAGGGAGGTATATAAGATGTTGTTTAATGTAGATCGTTGACTTGAGTAAATCTGAGCAGCCCTTTTAACAGCATGAGTGTAGGATCTGACTCAGTGGGGCGACCAGAAACACTAACCGTGCGAGCCATGAAATAATGTTTTTATTTTTACATCTGCTGTGGTCCCAGCCACATTAAAAATGTCCATCTGTTTGTCAAACCGTTCTAAATCTTCCTGACATAAAGTTAAAATGAAAATATCACTAGGCATGAATAATTGTCTCCTCCTTCCCTTGTTGTGCTGGATCAACTGTTTGAGAGACATTAAAAGGTTTTGAGAGCTTCGTGAAGGAGGCAAAGCGCAGCATGACATTTTAGACTGATTAGTAGAAAGGTTAAAAGGGCTTCAATATGCATTTCTACAGAGCTGTCATCTCAATTTTTTCTTCTTCGGAGGTGTAATAAAGTAATAAATTGTCCAGCAATGACTAAGAGAGTGCATTTGTAACAGGAAACAAAGAATATAATTACAATGAATCAACACTGTAAAATATAACCATAATTAATCCTAGACAGGAACATACAGTAGCTTTCACAAATGTGTTCTTAGGATTAAAAGTAAAAAAAAAAAAAAATAATAATAATAATAACTGCATAGGTTCCCTCCAGGTACCTGGCTTCCTTCCAGAGTCCAAACACATGCATGTGAGGCTGACTGGTTCTTGTAAATTGCCTGTAGGTGTGGGTGGTTGTTTGTCTCGATATGTGGCCCTGTGTACCCCTTCCTCCCGCCTGTAATGAGCCGGGACAGGCTCCGACAGGCCCCCGTGACCCTGCAGAGGATATACGGGTAAAGAAGAGGGAGGACAGAAATGAACCCACACAAATTTATTTTACTGTAACTTGAATGATCACAGTTTGTTTGGGTGTAGACTGTAGCAGCTCTTTTTTAATTATCCTATAGTCCATCCATCCATCCATTATCTATACCCGCTTTTTCCGTTTCCGGGTCACGGGGGTCTGTCGGAGCCTATCCCGACGCATATCAGGCGAAAGGCAGGGGTACACCCCGGACAGGTCGCCAGTCTATCCAGGGCCACATACAAACAACCAATCACCCTCACATTCACACCTAGGAGAATTTTAGAAAGATCAATCAACCTACCCTGCATGTTTTTGGACTGTGGGAGGAAGCCGGAGTACCCGGAGGGAACCCACGCAAGCACGGGAGAACATGCAAACTCCACACAGAAAGACCCACCGGCCGGGAATTGAACCGGGAACCTTCTTGCTGTGAGGCAACTGTGCTAACCACTAAGCCACCGTGCTGCCTATCCTATAGTCATTTATAAATAAGAAAAATTGTAACCAGAGGTAACCTAAAAAAAAAAAAGTCAACATTTGAATTGGCTCAAGAGCACACGTTATGCAGGAATGTTTTGAATTGTCTTAGGACAACTTTGATGAAATCTTTTACTCCACTTCAAATATTGACTACTATATATTTTTTGGCTTAAGGTTTTTCTTCCTCTAGGGAAGTTTTTACCTGCCGTTGTTTATGTAATAATTGCTCGGGGGTCATGTTCTGGGTCTCTGGAAAACACCTAGAGACAACTTGTGTTGTAATAGACGCTATATAAATACAATTGAATTGAATTGAAAAAATATATATATATATATATATATATATATATATATATACATATATATATACATATATATATATATGTATATATATATGTGCTGAATAGAAAGATAATTGTTTGTCAATTGTTCATTTATTGTTTTTAGAATTTCAAAGGTGGACAGTAGAAGAGATTAAGTGAAAAAGCTAAATTGTTTGGAATACAATTTCCTTCCTACTGTTAAAATATCAGTAGTCAGAGGAAGTCAGACAGAAAGAGAGTATTTATTCTATGGAACAGAACATATTGATTATTCTATTCTGGTGCCCCAAATCCTGAAATGTACCCCCCCTCTCTCTCTCTCTCTCTCTCTCACTCTTTCTCTCTGTCACACGCACACAAACACAGCTAAAGGCCACTGATTTTATCGGGTCTTTTATCGGGTCAGCATTTCAAACCTGCACGCTGCAGTCCAGTGATAAATCTTGACATTGGGTATGATTTAGACTACTGCATCGGTGGGTTTCACTCAAACACATGGAATCATAAGCTGCTGCTTTTATAATTAACAGAGCACAAATTAAGTCATGTCACCAGTTTTTTTTTCTCCTATAGTCTTCTTGCCACTTCAATGGACAATTTGTTTGAACTTGGGGTTAAAAATTGACTATATTGCACTGTAACATATATCTGTTGTGATCTCAGTTTATTTGTATAATTTCTGTGTGTTTTTTTTTTGGTGCATCTGTGTTAAATATCACCAAAGCACAACATTTTACTATCCATTTGCATCTGAATGCATTATCGAGGCATCAAATACTGGCAGCCACGTCTGAAAAAACAAGCAGAATGT